>OX453285.1:21922002-21949502 GCA_949710005.1 Ricordea florida
AACAAGCTTGGTCAATAAAGGATTTATTATATGGGATAAAACACCAAAAAATGATCCGTGTACGTGTTTATTTTCAAGGACTGAAAAGGAAGCCCGTTACATGCAAAAATCAAGTTTTCTCGTTTTCCAGCTCCATCGATACACAAACCACAGGAAATTTTTAACTGTCACGGAAAAGATTTTTCAGGGAAAAACTAAGAAAGAAAATTTTGGTAAACCGGCTTTCGCCTCGGATGAATTTTCCTTGCGGGACAAAGCCCTTATCCCGAGCGGGCAAGATAGCTCCATATTGCCAGCTCGGGTAGCCAATCACAGCGCGAGATTCGGTTCATCTTGCCCGCTCACGGAGCTAGTCATATAATAAGGAGCTATAATGAACTCGAACTGACCAATCACAGCGCGCGCAATTACTCGAACATTTTATAAAGTTTCTTCGTACCTCACTTCAGTGGTTATTCAGTTAAGGTGGCTATCAACCAAAAATTGTAAAAAAGGAACTTATTAGTGTTTTGCTTTACTTGCCATAGATCTGTATAAGAGGGTGAAGAGATCATACCAGAGTTTTAAATCTATTTATCTTTTTATTTTGTACTTTCGTGAGCTTGCCAATAGACATGCCGTCATGATCTTGGCGCTTTATACTGATGATGCCTGCTCTAGCGTGAGGAGTGTTTTATGCAGTTTATCATATATTGACTGCGTTCTTGTTGGATTGTCTATGGGAAAAACAAATTACGCATTGTCTGAAAGCCAATACTGAATAAAACGTGCGTGGCGAAAATCACGATTAGCGAGTTAAGGACACAGTACAAAGATCACTCCAATATACCATAGAATGGCCCATAAGTTTACAGCATAATCTAGCCATTTTAAGACCGTCATTGTTAGATTTTCGCGGAAAATACACATTTACTCAATCAACTTAGCCCACAAGGTTACCTAGATACGAACAAGGCTATCGTCAGTATTACAGTTACGTATCTGATTAGTCAGAGACCCTTTTACTTAATTAGTTTAAGTAACGCTCCGACTAAGGACGATAGCAGAAACAATAGGCCTGCGGCAACAGAAACCGTTGCTGCCTGGCGCAGGAAAAGTGATAATTCAATTAATTTGAGCTCCTTCATTGGATAAATCGCCATTAGCGTGAAATTCAAACATTTATTCGTAAAGTTAAAGAACCAAAAGCTCGATTCAAAGACTAAAAACATACGTTACGTCTTTATTACATAAAAACCTTTACGTAGGTGAAGTATAAAAAAAATCGTATGTGGGGAACACCGATGTCTGAGCTTCACCTGGACAAACAATGGTGATTAAACCTTGCTTTCATCAAAACATGACATATTTGTAAATCATTGACTTCTACAATTACTCAACAACTTGAAACAGAAACGATAATGTACACTAGAAATGAGGCCAAGTACAAAGTCCGCTCACTCATAAAAAGCCTCGCCTACGATGTCCGCCGCGTCCCAAAAATAATCTCCTCCAATTTCCTGTGAATATACCTCGATGTCCCCATTTCTAAGTCGCGGAAAGGTTTTGTTGAGAAACAGAATCTCCCTTGATTCTAGGCTGATCCCATCAAAGCAAATATCCGTACTTGACTCATACGAGCACAGACATGCGATAGCCAGAACTCCGAATTGCGAGTTGAACGAAATGTTTACACTTTCCAGGCGTTGCAAGGAGTCGTTTGCGCGGAAGATTGCGTCCTCGGAGATATTCTCGCATCTTTCGATCTGCAGAACCCTGAGATGTTTTGCAGCCGTCGCAAGTAAAAAAAATTCTCTGATGAGATTGTTGTTCCACTCAAATTTAGGCTGCGAATACGAACAAACATCTGCAGAGGTAGTTTCTGGTAAAAGTTCTCTGTGTCGGCAATGTCTAGTTCACGTACCTTTGACATGATTAGCTAAATTCTACAGCTTCCTCTAAACACCAATATCCACCACGAGCAGCACACGCCTGCGCCAGCAACAAGATCTTCGAGTTCCAGAAACTGAAAAACCAACTGCCAGAAGAAACTGTCCACAAAGTTCATTGCTACAACCTTTAGTGATTTTTTATATCCAAATAAAGATGTTCGCCAAGCGAATATGCACAACACGATACAAACACAGCAGCAATCAGAAATGAGAGAAGGCAGAAATCTATTGTTATTCGACTTTTTTGTCACCTTCTTATTGCCTCAAGCCTACTGCACTTCGCTTCCATTTCCAACCTTGACCGACAATATATACAAATCTTCCTCTTGCGGTCTTTCCATCTTTGGTCTGGAACAAACATTGAATATTCCTCAGGAGTGCAGAGTCGCAGCTTCTTTGAATCGACCTCGCCATGGTTCCACTCGTCGTGGCGTGAACAACAACACGAAGCCGAAAACGGCATGGAGAAACACTCGAATATTGCACAAAAAAGAACTATATACAACTATTTACAACTGAGATGTGATATTTACAGATTTTTGTACGTTTTAGACTGAATAAAGGCGAAAAAAACCGTCAATCTGCGCTCATAATATGACACTTTGGTGATCTGAACCTTCGTGGGCGGAAATCGTCGTGTTCCCCACATACGAATTTTGTACGAAATTGCAAGACAATACGTCGGGGCCTATTTTTCCTATTTTCGGCATTTCCGACGGCAAAATCGAACTAAATCGTGGAAAAATCGCTTTTTTAAAGGTTTTAGCCAATCAGAATGCTGCATTTTAATTAGTTAAGCCAATTATCTGTGGTTGGGTAAAAGGATTCCATGCATTCCGTTGCCGTTGCTGCTATCGTTCTCAGCCGGAGCGTTACTTAAACACATCCTGTCTCTAGAATTCTAATATGGGCTTAATGATGAAACTAGTAGATCGCATATATCAGCTAGTGTTTCGAAAGTATATGCGAAATAACGGACTTTTTTAAAAAAACGAATCCTGGGGTATTCTGGTCACTAGCCATGGGTCTGTAGTGGATTCCTCTAAAACAGCATTTGCAATGTCTCGCTAATCAACAGGCATTTCAGGTGACTGCCTTCCTATGGCTGTTATTGCTACTTGTCAGTGTACTCCTATATATGTGACATGAGAAAGTTTTCCTCCGAAACATTGGGTAAAGGGAGGCTCTAAGGAATTTGTAAATTTGGTAAGTTTCCCACATGCTTTACCGTTTGCCCGCTTAATGCGATCGAAAACCACCACTTTATTGTAGCTGTCAACAAATCGAAGTGGTACTAACGGCTGAAAGCTCAAACCCGCAACTAAGATAACGTCAGAAATTGGCTGAAACAACTTTCCTGAACATGGAAGGGTAAATGCTGTTGTAAGATTGTCTTCCGGTGAGGCAATAGTAAAGTTTATTGCTACACACAATTAAGTTAAAAAGATAACAGTGATTAAAAAGTTACAATGATTTAAGCACAATAAAGAGATAGAGCAAAGAGAAGTCGCGAGAGAACCTAACAAAAACCGTGGGGCTTGTAAAATTTAGGTTCCCTCACAAGAAATAAAAGGTGACTAAACGTAGAGAATATGGTAAGTGAGGTATTTGTACACCCTTCAAGTAACATAATTAGTAGTTGTTGATGATAAAAGTTTTAAGTTTTTTCAGTTTCTTAAAGGACGCGAGACATGAAGAGCTAGTAATCGCAGGAGAAAGGGAATTAAAAAAGTTTGGACCTCGATAGAAAGCGGAAAATTGCCGAATATTTGTTCTACATAATGGTAGACGAAAGGAGTTTGCTTGCCTTGTGTTGTAATTGTGAATTTGGTTGTTTGTTGTGAAAATGTTTCTAAATTTTGGAGGGAGAATAGAATTCTTAAACGAAAACATAAACTGCCCTAGGTGTAGTAAATGAATGTCTTGAAATCTAAGCAGGTTAAGTTTCTTAAAAATAGATTCTGTATGAGCATTGTTATAAAACTTGTCCACTATTCTAATCACACGTTCTGGCAAAATTACAAGACGACTATGAAGATTTGATTTACATGCTGATCCCTAAACTAGATTACAATAATTAAGGTAGGGAAGTATCACTGGGTTATAAAGCATGCGAAGAGAAGTTGTTGAAAGGAAGAAACTAGATCTAAATGTTATACCTATTGATTTAGAAATCATATTTGCTAGGCTAGATATATGAGACTTCCAAGTTAAGTTTTCATCTACGACTACCCCAAGAAAGACCGTTTCATTGACCTGTGCAATGGTTCTCTCATTTATAACAACGTTAAAGTTGGAAGAACACTTTTTCTGTCGCGGTTTAGATTCCATAAAATTTGTCTTGAAAGTGGCATCAAGCATGTTTGACGTGTTCTCAACTGCCTCGCGCAAGAAGGTAAATTTCTCAGCAAGATTTTCTCGCGCGCGTTGAGGATCAGGCCTCGCGAGCTCCAGACGCGACCAAACTCTCACCGTCAGCGCTGGGGTTTGTTCAAGTTTTCGTGTGTACACACAGTTTGCTGATAGGACCGTGAATCATAACACACCGAAAAGCACCGTCTACTTACCTATAAAGAAAGTAGCTCTGAAGGCGATCATCGTGCGTATAGATCACAATCACTTTTTTTTGACAAAGTAAGCACTTGTTTCGTAGTTCTGTACCTAAAGCTGCAGTCAGCAGAACTGTCCAGTTGCAACAGAAGTATGGAAATATGAGAGTCTGAGGTGGAATGCGGAACCGATTCAGTTGGAAATTCACTGGTGCATACGTCGGAGTATTCGAAACCGGAACTCTCTGTCAACGAAAGAGATAGTGACGATACCGTCTGAACACAGTAAATGAGATTGTCACGTATCACGGTGGGAAATTTCTACCCCTTAATCAGCCAAAAGAATGTCCACTTGATCCCAGTCTTTTAAAGAGACAATTGAGCTCGGCCGATATTGATTCATTCGATCCGCAGCTGGTATTGTAGTTTTATTGGCCCATAGAAGCCTGGCAGCTAGTTTGTCTGTTTTGCACCAAAGACAAATCGTTTCTTCGCATCGTGAGCTTTCTTCTCGTACCAAATTTGCTATATTTTCACTTTTTTTTCGCATTTTTGCTCCGGAGCAAAGTTGGCATAGACATCTGAAGAGCAATCATCGATATGAAGTGTGAGTACCTTGTTTTATTTCTTATTTTTTTGCCTTCGTGTAGGATTTATGAACAAATTAAAACCATAGAACCACACTTTTGACTCTACTAAATATTTTTGGAACCTCGAGAACATTGATTGTTATTTATTTAATATTAAAAATTTGTCACAAAATTGGTGAATTTTTAGGTGGCGTTGAGTGCTGCTGTGGCTGATGGGGAGCAAGAAGCGAAGAGCTCCGCGAAGAACGACCAAAACTACAGAAAAACTGCGATTTCCCATAGGCGATCTCGCTCAAAGGAGGCCTGAATTAAAAGAAGAATTTTTAAGAAAATCAAAGCAATTAAATGCTTTGAGGAAGAATTCGAGCCGAATTAATTAGCAAGTAAGTAATATTGTCCTGACAATCATGGACTGGTCATGGAAATCATGCATGCATTCAACTCAAGACTTTGTTTTCTATTGTGTGAATCTGGCTATTACTCTTTTATGATTACTTTTTTGTTTCATGGGTTTATAAAAACCACTCTAATTGCTTCATTGCTGTTCTATTGTGTACATATAAAAATGTACAGTAAAAATTGCATTTAAATCCATGAAACAGTAGTACTACTTTAATTAGCTAGGACAGCTGAATGGCACAAATTAAGCAGAAGGAAAAAATTAATAAGTTTGTTTTCTTGTTGTTTTTATTTTGAACTAGTTATGTTACACACTTTTAGTGTTTGCTTTCTAACTTTATTTTTTAACTTTATATTTATTCATTTGAAAATACCCACTTAAAGTATATATCTATCTATCAATATTCAAAAGCTCTGCGTACAAATATGCTAAAAAGAGCCAAAAAGTAATTTTGAGATAGACTTGTTCTATTCACATTAAACTGTAAAAGAAATATGACCGACTGTAGTAAAAACAGTGCAGTACTATCACCAATACTTTTTTACAGTTCAAATAAATTGACTTTGTTTCTCTAAAGAAGGAAAATTGATTGATAACTGATTTTAACTATTTATAACCAATCAATAACAGTTGTTATGCCTTTGATGTTGTGCCTTTTCAAATACTGTCTATTGACCGGGAAATCATAACAATGAATAATGCAAAACTATTTTATGTTTGTATGTTTTAAATGCATCTTTAATTACTCAATATATACCGATTATGAGATTATAAAAAAAATATCTATGTATTTGACTTTAATTGTATGTCAAGTTTTAATGGAATAAAAGTTATTTGTATTTGACTCATTCCTTGTGTTTATATTTAATATATACAATGGTTAAGTGCCCCCTCTAAACCAGTGAACGTATAATTACACAGCAAATAGCACTAAATTATGCTAGAGTAGAAGCACTAAATCTGTGAAACAAATATTACTAGTTACAATAAATAGTGTTGATGAGACAATAGAGAACAAACAAATTAGCATTATTTATCACCTACTTTGTACTATGTTTGTTTCAGGAATTAAGTGTATTTACTCTACACTGTTTAGCAAGCTGTATCTTTAGTAATATTTAATTCATGAATTTAGCATGAGCACCTTATAACAAAACAAATAAATGTATTAGAGCGCACACACTTAATCCGTGAAATATAAACAGTACAAAATAGGTGTTAAATTATGCTAATTTCTTTGTTTCCTATTGTCTAATCAACACTATTTAGTAGTAGCTAGTATTATTTGTTTCACAGATAAAGTGAGTGCACTCTACTATAAGTTACCTACAACATCGTAGACAATAGGAACCAAAATGTTTTCTTTGTATCAACAAGTACAAGTTATTGTTCATGGTTTAAATGTGTACTCTTTAACTCATGGAAATGAGTACAACTTACAGAAGTACCGATGCGTGTATTGGGAAGTTGTGCATATTGCAAACACTATAACAGAAATCAAATTGTAAAATTTCCTAATCAAAATCGTATGTCATTCCAAACTGCTTCTCCTCATTTACAATAGCCTCAATTCTCTTCTTATTCTTGAACTTCTTCTTGAGAAACTCATCATCTGAATAAGAGGTGCCCATAATCTTATTAAAAAGACTTTTTACCGGCCCTGGCAAAAGAAGTAAACGCCAAGACAGCCTTCTTGTGTTTCTTTTGGTCTCGCCGGTGAATAAGCCGTAGTTTGTGGTTGACGCAAGTGTCCGTATAATTTGGAATAATTCTGTAGGCAATTCCACCTTTATAAAAACTTTCCAAGGACTTCTTGGAGCAAACCTAAACGATAATCTTCTCATAAACTGCTTGTACCATCTCTCTGCTTTGCGTTAAAGCGTGGGGTAGTACTGGCCAA
Organism: Ricordea florida; assembly: GCA_949710005.1. NCBI lineage: Eukaryota > Metazoa > Cnidaria > Anthozoa > Corallimorpharia > Ricordeidae > Ricordea > Ricordea florida. Next base: position 21,929,373 of record OX453285.1, read on the forward strand.
CGCGATGCCTATGTTTTGACCTCGATGGTCCGAAATGGCTCTGTAATTGGCTCCACAAGATTTTTAAGGTCTTCAAAAGCCTTCTCCACTTTTCCTTTATCTAAATTGTCCAGAGACAATAGTTCAGACCGGCCTACAGTAAGTGCACCGAGGATAATATTCGGAATGATTTCCGCTCAGGTCCCTACTTCATTACGAATGTTGTAGCCGAGCAAGAAATGTTTGCACGCGAACTTCCCAAGACAATTCAAGTACAGCATGCATAATGAAGTAGCCTCACAACAGCAGCCATTTTTAATTTGTTCGAATCAGGAAGGTTAATACTTCATTCGTAGACATATTCAGTGCCCAAACACACATGGCCTTTCAAGTGTCACACTCATGAAGTATTGTGTCGGGTGTTACGGCTGACCAACATATTGTGCACTCAACTTGGCCACATTTGGCAGTAAAATTTCCCAGCGTGTATGTGGTAAACGTTAGCCCTAGTAGCTTGTACAACTTCTTTTATCGATCACCTTGGCTCCAGCAGCCTTATGCTTACCGTTTCCGTGGATACAATTAGCCAGCAAAAACTTACAAGGATTTATGGCCCTTAGGATGACTACTACTTATGATTATTAGTCCTTCTCGACCAATATCGTTTTTTTGTTTTGGCTCGACCAATCATATCACCCGATACAGAATGGTAGGGTTGTGGGATGTGGCTTGATATGACAATGTCAATAATTAGTAAGGGTAAGTTGAAGCCACACATATGCGCACTGAGGCGACAATGGTAGAAGGGATAAAACCCTGTTGCTACCAAAAAAAAAAAGAAAAAATTGGGCTCACCCGATATATCCCGATAGTTTTGGCTATTTCCCCGACTGATGAATGTACGTATGAGCAGCGTGGTACGCATCTGTGAGAGTTCGATATACGGCGAGGTTTTACTGTATTTATTTTTTTGTTTGTTTTTGTGATATTGGTCGTTGAGGCTGCAATGGTACTGTGTGGTGATCGGCATGATGTTATGTGGTCACACGCTTATTGCTTTCGCTCTTTTCCTTTGTACACATACAATAACGACGCTCGTTTGGTTCTGTAATCAATACCTCTTACTAACCGAGTTCGAGGTCTGTACTGTGAGTTACGGACCTAGATTTTTCCCGTTCGGATTTATGGCAAATCCAAGCGGAAAAGACGAGGATCCGTAACTTACAGTACGGACCAAGAAAACGAGGTTTGTAAGATATTTATTATATCTCAAAACAAACTTTTACCGTTAACTCCACACTGTGTCTCTCCACCCAGGTGTATAAATGGGTACCAGCGATACAATGCTGGAGGTGACCCTGCGATGGACTAGCATCCCATCCAGGGGGGAGTAATAATACTCCCAGGTGCTTCATGCTACAGAAACCGGGACAAGCTCCGGCCGTGTGGGCCTTTGGCTCGTGTGCGCCTTTACCTTACCTTTCAGTTAAGTACGGCCAGCTAAATTGACCAATCACAGCGCGCGTACTAACTGAGAGACATAATATTTAGCAATTAATGAGGCTGAGTAGGATATGAAGAATTAATAATCTTCATATCCTACGAAAGCCGAATTCATTAATTGCTTTATTATTTATCAAAATATTTTCAAACACTTAAAGGAGAAAATGAGCTTTGTTTTCACAAATTTCACACCCACCAGCAAGACAACAAAACAACAAAATAACACAAGCTTGTCCCCAGGTCTTTCTCGGTTAACGGTGCCTTAACCTGCGTAAACGCTGCATTTTTGACGTCATTTCCTCGTTAAAGTCAAAATTCTTCCAAATTTGGTCATCAGTAACTGGTTATGGTGAATTAAACGTGTGCTTTTAGCCAATCAGAATCGGGGAAATATTTTGAATGAATAATAATGATGTTTATTCATTGACAACGTACTTTTTATACCTGGAGTAGAATGTAACGGTCTCCAGTGCCTAGTGAGCGTTACCACTGCTATGTTACCATTTGCAATGTTAATATATGAGGTATTAGCATCACAAAAGTATTTACCCTTACTGGGACATTTGGGTAATTCCCTCTAATTAATGAAGGGTCCAATAGGAGCCTGTTACCCCAATACTGATGCATGCTCTTTCTTTATAATGAAACCGGCGGTCGATCAAAATAAGATTAAACAACTTGATAGTGACATCGCCGTCGGACAAATGAAAATGTTTTTATCGCCGCAAAGAAATTCTCCTTTATTGCCTTTCTCTTTAAAAAACTACAGATACAGATCTTACATTCTCCTGCTTGTACACCGAGGCTTTTAATCAATGCGTAAATCAAAAGAACACAATTTCAATTGGCACTAGACCCAGTCTATGTACCCTGTCCCTTTCCGTTCTAGTCCCTCCCTCGCTCTAGCTGAAGGGATACAATATGTATTTGGAGCTGGGTGGCCGATTGAACAACGAAGTTAAATTTATCAACAATGTTTTTCATGACATAGACAACAAGAAAAAGAATAGGAGAATAATGGGTGCGGCTGTAAGGATCATTCTTGGAGCGGAGGCTTTAGGGCCTTTAGAGGTTGGCGTACGAGTGGGGCTCTCATGTCCCTCACACAGAGCACTCCCGGTCGCCTCAGGGTCTCGGTTGTTGGCACAGTAAGGGTTGTAGTCATTCAGACTTAGATTTATTGTTTCTTGAAGCAATGCAGGCAATGCGCAGTTAGACGTGAAAAGATTCTTCAAGCACTTTTTTCCTTGAGCGTATTCGCTGAAAAAAAAAAAAAAAAAAAAAAAAAAATATATATATATATATATATATATATATATATATATATATAAAGTTATGATGCTTCGAGCCAACAGGGATGCCACACGCCAGAAGGATCCAAAAGGATTCGTAGTCCAAACCTCGAGTAATGAAATTTGTAGGCAATTGTGGAAAACGAGGACGGACAACTTCGAGCGAAAAAAAAAATATATATATATACAGTAAAAAATCTAAAAAAAGTTTAAAAATTTAATAAAAATAGACGTTTCGGTCAATAACCTTCATCAGTTGCAGTGCCTGACCTTCATGACAATGACCTTCATCAGTTGCAGGCACTGCAACTGATGAAGGTCATTGACCGAAACGTCTATTTTTATTAAATTTTTAAACTTTTTTTAGATTTTTTACTGTATATATATATATTTTTTTTTTTCGCTCGAAGTTGTCCGTCCTCGTTTTCCACAATTGCCTATATATATATATATATATATATATATATATAAATTGTAAAAGTTGATTAGTCGTAAAACAGTGCTCAATACGTGAACGTAGAGCAAAGTAGTTGTTGCGGGAGAAAAAAACACACAAACAAACTACAGGTTTATCCCTACAAGCCTGTTTCGTGGTTGCCCACTCATCAACCACAAAACAGGCTTGTAGGGATAAACCTGTAGTTTGTTTGTGTGTTTTTTCTCCCGCAACAACTACTTCGCTCTACGTTCACGTATTGAGCACTGTTTTACGATTAATCAACTTTTACACTTTATATATATATATATATATATATATATAAGTGTATATATATATTATATATATATATATATATTTATATATATATCTTATATATATTATATATATATCTTTATATACGTTAGATAAAGCAAGGACGGACAACTTCTGACGATAAAAAAGTTAAAAAGTTAAAAATTTAATAGAAAAAACGTTTCGGTCTTAGACCTTCGTCAGTTACAGGAGAAAAAAATATAACCAGGAGTTGCCTTTGGGAACATTAAAACGCACAAAACGGGCAACCCGTTAAGACTCATTACCTCTTGTTGTGGTACGGCAATTGAGAACTTGTCGGCCTTACCGAATTCTATCTGCAACCACTTGCTCGTAAATTACCATCATTTATTAAAGACACCACGGATTTGCTTAACAAAATAGGAGATCTTAACACGAGTGGCCCTTTTCCAACTGGCACCTTACTGGTTTCGTGGGATGTGGTTTCAATGTTCCCCAACATCGACAACAAACTTGGTCTTACTGCAGTTAGGAAAGCTTTGAATGCTAGGGAAAACAAAATTCCGTCCACATCTTGCATACTAGAAGCCGTAAAATCTGTTTGAAAAGCAACCATTCTGTTTTTAAAGAGAATTTCTTTCTTCAGATTCATGGTACGGCATGGGTCCAAAAAATGCATGTAGTTATGCCGATCTAGCCATGGGTGAAATTGATCTTAAAGCTAAGTTTTCCGGTCCAGATAAAGCCATCCTTGTGGTGGCGTTATCGTGACGATGTCTTTGATCTTTGGCAGCAAGGCCTTCCTGCCTTACATCAATTTACTGATTATATCAATTCTCTATACCCTACTATTAAATTCGAGTTAGTTTTTTCTGAACGTGAGCTTCACGTACTTGATCTTACTTTACATCTTGTGGAAGGGTTTATTAGAACTGATGTTTATTCTAAACCTACAGATAGCCATTTATACCTTCCACCCTCTAGCTGCCATCCCAAGCATGTCTTCAAGGCTATTCCTTTTGGAGTAGCGACCTAGATTGAAGAGAAATTGCTCTGAAGAAACTTTCCTTGCCGAGAGAACAGTTGAGTACAAAGGTTATCTTGTTAATCAGGGTTATCCCCCAAAATTAGTTGACGATCAATTCTCCAAAGCCTCCACCATTTCTAGGATTGATTTACTACGGCAACGCGGAAAACAATCGAGGAAATTATTTCCATTTGTTCTCACATTTAATCCTAACTTGCCTAATGTGAGTAGCATAATTAGAAAGCATTTGTTGATTTTGCAATCCAACCCTAAATTGAAAGAACTTTTCCCTCAAGGCTCTATCATACCATCTTTTCGTAGAACAAAAAACCTGAAAGAATTATTAGCACCATCTCGTTTTAAAACCGCCGATGAGGGACAAACAATTCAGCCAAACAATGGCTGCTTTAAATGTGAAAGAAATAGATGCGATCTCTGTCGAAATTTCTTTGTTGAATCTAAATCATTTCTAAGTTTTAGAACGTGCAGAAAATACACCATTCATTCAAGGCTTTCTTGTGATTCTAAAAACGTGATCTATTTAGTTTCCTGCAAGAAATGTCGTTTACAGTACGTAGGATCAACTACCACCGATTTTCGGGTTAGGTTTCGTAACCACAAGTCTGCTATGCTCACAAACAAAACCACTTGTGAGGTAGCAGTACATTTCAATAAAATTCCACACTCCTTGGATGATTTTGAATTCCAATGCATTGATCAGGTGCAGGCCCCTAATGACTTAGACGAGATCGATAGGTTTTTAATTACGAAAGAGGCTTATTGGAGTGCTCAACTGTTTTCTATGGCTCCCCATGGCTTAAATAAAAGAAAAGAATTTCACTCCAAAAACAGAATTTGTTATAATTAACTTTCTCTTGTGTAAATATGCGTTTGCGCCATAAAGCAGTCCAAAAGCCCTTCCTTGGATTTTGCCAGCTCTTTGGGTGTTAGGTATGCTCAATAGCCCTGCCTGGGATCTTATTACAGCTTATTGTTTAAGGGCCCCTCCAGGGATTTTGTTGTTTGTCAACCCTTTAATGCTCCAAAGGCCTCGATTTGGGATTTTGTTATTAACCCTGTCCAGCGTAAACGTAGGTTTCTTCTGCATATCTTTGTAAACTAGTTTTCCCGTAATATTTACCGCATTGCAAGAGTCCGTTTTATCTATTTTAACTATTTTAGTTTTTAGGTTGAATTTAACCTAGTTCTGCAATTATCCCGCTTTATAATGTAATTTATGCACAGCATTGTATCTTTTTCGTTTGGTCTATTAATTATCACCCTGTATGACGTAATTTATAGTACAGCATTGTATTTCTCGTTTTGCATTTTTTTCCCTGTATTGTATTAATCACGATGTATTAATAGCACGATAGTATTTTTCATTTCGGTATGTAATCTCCCACACTGTAACCGTATTTAAACTTAGTTTCCGTCCTTTTTCTCCTGTAACTGACGAAGGTCTAAGACCGAAACGTTTTTTCTATTAAATTTTTAACTTTTTAACTTTTTTATCGTCAGAAGTTGTCCGTCCTTGCTTTATCTAACGTTTTTAAATTCATTTTTGTGGTGAGGCTTGGACTGTGAATCTTCATTGATCCTCCTGACGCAGTGGCATTCTTTGTTGGCTTGAGGCATTTTATAACCGTTTTTTATATATCTTTATATATATATATATATATATATATAAAGTGTAAAAGTTGATTAACGTAAAACAGTGCTCATACATGAAAGTAGAGCGAAGTAGATGTTGCAGGAGGAAAACACACACAGACAAACTACACGTTCATCATAGATACTGATGAAATATCAGGATTTTTTATTTCACTAAAAAATCATCTTCATCGCGCCCAGTGAAGATATTATTTTTCTCTTTCACGTGTTAGGATATTGGTGCCGCCATGGTTACTAACATAGTCAGACTGCATGGTTTGATCCACACTTGTGTGACTAGTTAGTTATCAGTTTCATACATTGATACTCATAATATCGATTTTAATATCGATTTGAGCACAATAAACATTAGATAAACTCATTAAAACCGACGCACTCGTATGTGTTCCCTATAAGGCATACTTTCGACTTATTACCACTAAACGAGAAACTCAAATCCCAACCCATGATATCGCTAGCAATGCAAAAAAACAAAAGCTTGTTAACAAAACATAGGCTACTTGTAAAATAAAAGAGACAAAATCAAGCCTGCAATGAGATAAGTTCAACAGCTTCTATGGCATGCTATACACGCATGTGTAGAAGATCGTACCTGCAGAGAAACTCATCGGACCTGTTTGCAGTAAACTTGTCGCGGAAAGGTTTTTCACACTGCAGAGAATGATTGTCAAAGCCTTCTGAGCAAAACACCCCCAAACCAAGTTTTTGAACTGGAATATCGAGGGAACCGTATGAACACAGCGTCGACTCATCAAACGTCTGGCTAATGAGGGCTGTTGTTTCTTTCTTGGAGAATAATCCGTCTGTGCATATTTCTATGGTCTTCCCTATACAGGTACTCATGTTGCGATACACGACACTGCAAAATATCAAACATGGCCCTTATTGAGCTTACTAATGATCAAAATCTAATGCACCTATCAATGTAAACCCCGTGGGGGGGGGGCAGTGCGGGCAAGGGGTGGGGATTTGACCAAGGAATCCATCTCCTCAGTGGGAGGTTTGATCGAGTACCTTTGCTCGGGGGTCGTGACATTTGATTGTAGAGCACCTTTTATAAGAATAGTTTATCTATCATTACAATGTTGAAAGTTCCAGTTTAAATTCGTTTTCATTGTCTATTGAATACTCTCACAGGCATGATGATGTACATGACACATCATGTTGTCTCGTAAGGGAGATAGGTTAAATCAAGTTTGTGAGATTCATATCAAGTTTAAGTCACAAGTTATTAAAGGTATGTGCATAGCTTGTCTTTTATTTGGTATTTTGCCCCTGGGTGGGGATTTTGACTACATTTGATGAACATATGCTGCCCCACCCTTGGGAAATTGACCAGAATTTTTGCTCCTTGGTCAAATCCCCACCCCTTGCCCGCACTCCCCCCCCCCCCCCTCCCACGGGGTTTACATTGATAGGTGCATAACGCCTCTGTAAGGCCTGGTTTTCACTACGACGCAAGCATCAGGATTAGCAGAATACAACGGAGAACACAAAGGAATAAGGTCAAGCGTATGACATAAGACATCGACGGAAGCATAAGACATCGACATGAGACCAAGCAGAAGCAAAGTAAAGACAAGGGAACAAACAAAGAAAAACACCGTACTTTTGTCTTGTAAAGCCCCACATGACACGTTTTTCTTTGTTTTTATTTTCTTATGCTTGTGGCGTAGTGAAAACCAGGCTTAAGATAGAGTCAGTGTAAAGAGAAGCAACCCATTTAACGAGAATCAAGGGGTTGACCAACATCTAACTTCTCTATAAGGTATCAGCCTGACCAACATCTAGCTTCTCTATAAGGTATCAATACAAAATGAAGCAGAGAAGAATGAGGCGTTAAAATGGCAATAAACAGAAAGGTGACTTCATGAGAAAATTCCCCGACAACCACAGAAACTTACCTACAATTGGTATCAGGATTCTTTGTAATTTTTTTGAATAGATCCGTGTTGCAAGTCAAAGCCTCACAGTAATACTGCATAAATTCACAGTGACCAACCTTAGGTAGGGCTGCATCACAACCACAAAGGAAGACTACAACAAAAGGGGAAACACACTATTAACAATTAGTATAGCGCTGGGCTCTTTCTTTCCCATCTGCACATGAAACCATATAGTGCACTTAAAAACACATTTGCATTTAAACGAGCCTTTGCTCGTATACGATATGTGGTTAAATAAAATTACTTACTTACTTAGTGTGACCATTCTTTGGAAAGCTCCTGAACAGTACTATACTGTATTACTGCCGGTTTGTTTTACTATACACTATGGTTCTAACGTTTTCATTATTGGATCAAACTATGCAGTGTGACCATTCTTTGTAAAGCTACTGAACAGTACTGTACTGTGGTACTGTTTGTTTTACTGTACACTATGGTTCTAACGTTTTCATTATTGGATCCAACTATGCAGTGTGACCATTCTTTGTAAAGCTACTGAAAAGTACTGTTCTCTGGTACTGTTTGTTTTACTATACAGTGTGGTTCTATCTTTTTCATCTGTGGATCAAACCATGCAGTGTGACCATTCTTTGTAAAGCTACTGAACAGTACTGTACTGTGGTACTGTTTGTTTTACCATACAGTGTGGTTCTATCTTTTTCATCTGTAAATCAAACCATGTAGTGTGACCATTCTTTGTAAAGCTACTGAACAGTACTGTACTGTGGTACTGTTTCTTTTACCATACAGTGTGGTTCTATCTTTTTCATCTGTAAATCAAACCATGTAGTGTGACCATTCTTTGTAAAGCTACTGAACAGTACTGTACTGTGGTACTGTTTCTTTTACCATACAGTGTGGTTCTATCTTTTTCATCTGTAAATCAAACCATGCAGTGTGACCATTCTTTGTAAAGCTACTGAACAGTACTGTACTGTGGTACTGTTTCTTTTTACTATACAGTGTGGTTCTATCTTTTTCATCTGTGAATCAAACCATGCAGTGTAACCATTCTTTGTAAAGCTACTGAACAGTACTGTACTGTGGTACTGTTTGTTTTACTATACAGTGTGGTTCTATCTTTTTCATCTGTGGATCAAACCATGCAGTGTGACCATTCTTTGTGAGACTTCGCAGTGTCAACTTTGAGATTGCTCACATAATAGTTGTACCCTCGGGATATTTTGTAAAGGCTTACATGATTCACTACCCGTAATTTGCTAATGCGAATGCAGGTGTCATATCACAAATCACAAAAATTAACATTTCAAGCGATAAATAGTCACTTCCAAATTAAGTTCAACAGAGTATAAACAAAAGAATTAAGTCAAGGCTTCGAAAACATTGAACATCAAATTCTAGGATTTAGGATTCCGGCCCGCTCAGATGCTTGAAACTCTCGACTCGATTTCCTCGGGCTTGCGAGCCAAGTGGTCTGACAGGAAACGACACAATTAGTAACCTCGCTACGCTCGGTCTTCGGCCTTGCTTCACTGACTGTGAACTATAAGTAGTAGACCACAGTACGTAGGGTCTTATCATGATGGGTAAAGGCACTGAACCTCCGGACTGAACCACGATAACGACAATACTAAAGTCTTCGATTTGGGCATTCGTATCTTATGTGGTGATTTCAGTTCTTTTTCTCTTTGGGCCAAGAATTACTAGCTTCCTGTCCTCGAATATCAAAACAAGTGCTGTAAGCTCGCATTTGCCAGTCTTAATTTTATACCTCTGCCGATCGCAAACCGAAGGAGTTTCAGATCCAGCGAATGTTCTTGGTACTTTTTTTCACTTAAAATGCGAGAAGTCCCCCTTCGATTGTCTTGCAGGCAAATGAAACAAGGAGGCCGCTGTTTGCTGTGCTTCGTAAAATGAACTGAATCTGAAATCTGTACGAAAAACTAACTCATTCGATCCCATTTCTACGACTGCATGTCGGGCTAAGCGAGACACCCAATCTACTTAAGAGCCGCTGATCATAAAACTCTGTAGATTCAGTTCTGCTGGGTCAAGGCAAATGGAACCTTCTGAAAAACCGACTCTAATGCCGGACTTTCTGCATCCCATTGTGAGTCGTTAACGTGAAGACGAAGCGACATTGAATGTTATCATTAAAGGAATCAAATCAAAATCACTCACCGGCGACAAAAGCTAGTCCCAGAATGAACATTGCTGTTACGTGTGCTGTGTTTCAAGCGAAACGTTTGCACGAACTAAAACCGAAAACTCGTTCAAATTTTACCCCACCTTACCAATATGCAAATAGCGTTCATCGGTCTGTACAGCGGCTCTGTAAACAGCAGGATGCGATGGCCACAAAGGGATTTTGGTGCACAATAACAGCATTCAACTACTGTATGGCATTATTGACGAATAACAAAGTTAGAATTTGTCTGTATAATAACGCAAAAAGCACCACGGAACAGAGGTGAAGTGGTCACACTGTATTATTCAAAAAGTAGCCGGAACTCAGTTCAAGCTTCACCAGCAGCTCATGACTAAGTAACCATGGTAACGGGTTCCTGCCTTCACTTCATTTTACCAGCGATCTAGCTTTCTTATGGATGGCATTGATCAGTTGAACTGTTTTGTTTTTTTTTTTTTTTTTTCAGGCAATGCGTATTCAGCCTTGAAATAAAAAATACAACAGTACAGCACAAAAACTTAAACTGAAGCCGAAAAGCCCGTATGGTTTGGGATGGTAACCCGGGGAGTGGTACTTTACGAATTTCTGGGTGGGGATGTGCCGCTGGAACCCTGGAACTTTTAGCCTATACCAGAGCTGGTTCAGCTGAATTTTGCTACAAGAGTTAAACCCACAAATCACTCCTATCCTAAAGTAACTGTTATCCAGAAACTGAGGTCACTAGCACATGCAGTCTAGCCAAAACAAAATCTTAAGGGTTTGCGGTGATGTGCTTTCGCGTACTTCTCGGTGCGCTTTTGCGGTACTTTTTATTTGAAAGTAAGAACAGGACCAGTGTACTGCATGATTTCGTGTAGAAAAGCTTCCATTTTCCTGCCTCTGATGGTCTTCTTTGCACTGTGTCTTAGAAAAGTTGCTATGAAAATATGTATGCACCTGAACATAAGAGTCCCACTGCCACAAGAAATAACTTGTTCTTGTTTGTTGTATTTATCTCATGCGTCAGAATTCGCCCCACTCTGGAGGATAATCTCATATATACGCCGTATATAACAGAGCATATATTATGTGCCGCCCGATAGAATAGGGTTTTTGAGGTGCTCAGTCCTTAAATAGGGTGTCCTTTTTGGTATTTTTGGTATTGTAATCCTTAGATATTCCTTGGATAGGCTCACTAAATTGCAGTATTCACCTCAACGCGAAAAACGAAAAAGATATTGTCTATTCAAACTGTACTACACATTTTAGATTTTAACAAAAGTGATTTTGAAGGGACGTTTATAGCCTTGAATCACCGTACGTGCGCAAAAGAAGTAAAATGACCCATCAGTTACACAACTAGCTATGAGTTATCTTTTTCGGCTTAAACAGGGTGCCATTTCTTGGTTTTGGGCCTTAAAAAGGTTATCAAATCTCGATTTTCTACTCCTTAACCCTTTAAGCCCCAATAGTGTCTTTAGAGATTTTACCGAGTCTGGCTAACGCCAGGAGATTTTACTCTGGCTAACGCCAGACGATTTTACTCGTCACAGGGAGATTCTCGGGGTCTAATAGGGTCAGGGTTTGAGAACCTTGGCGACACACACCTATCCTAAATCATCGGGAGTACCCCCCGGGAAGTGAACCCCTTTTCTAAGGAGCCCCAGTGTAGCCTCTCTTTTAGCCCTTGTAAGAGGCTCAACGCTATCCTCTATGTTGACGACATGAGAAAGTTAAATTAACATACAACTGATAAACGAATACTTTAACAGCGAACATTTCCGTTTTTTCTGCTTTTCAGGTTAGTAAATGATAGAGTAGTGGAACAGTACTGTACCCTCCTAATAGAGACTAAAACTGCCAACACATTTGGCATATTACAAAGTATAATAAAGAAGGACCTCAACTGGTTTCACCAGTGCGACAGCTGATTGTAATTTTCAATAATTTGTTTGTTTTGCAAATGGAATTAGTGTAACCAGAAGCCCATTGCCTGGTGTAACACATGCTGTTCTACCGGCCAGTTATCATTGTCTAATTATCATACAATTGTTATTGAGCCGGCTCTGTTCCAACTGACTGGCGACTCTGAAACAGAGACAAGAGGAAAATATTATGTCCACAAAAGATAAAACCTTTATGAGAGCCATTTTAAGATTTCGATACTGAGCCAGTGTCTTTAGATGAAATTCTCATTCTGCACTAAATTGCGAGATGCAAAGGGTTAAAATCCAGAGGAGAATATAATCATGTCAAAAGCCAATCTTCCTTATTTATATTCAAAGAGGCATACAAAGATAAGATTAAAAATTGTGAAAATTAAAAAGGCGCGTTTCAGACAATAGATAATACTATGCAATCCAGAACGAGGAAACTACGGTCCGGGGCAGGGTGTTCATTAGGCATCGGAGATCGAAGAATTCTCTGGCTACTACAAACAATTGTCCGGCCAAATTTAGATAGCTTGAGCTGGTTTTAAATTCAGACATGGAGCGCTTTCAGAATATTCTCCTGTTACTTTACACAATTCTTCTGCTACTAAAATTCTTATTGAAAACCGTGGTCTTGGGGTGGTGACTTTTATTACTAACGGTGAATATTTTGGTTTTTTTACGGCTAACGGGAAATTCATTAGAAAATTAATTTCCATTCTTTTAAAAAGTTAATAATTAATTTTCATTGTGTAAAGAAGTTAAAAATTTATTTTCTTGGCTAGAATTTTTTTTACGATTAACATTTTAAGACTAAGGCTTTACAAAAACATGAAAAAATTTTCTCGCTTAAAAATTTTTCCAAGTTTTAAGCCTGACGGCTAAATTAACGCCAGTAACCCCATTGAGACCCTTTCATCCAGCGTGAAATCAATTTATTAATTTAGTCTATACAAAAGTTCAGAGGGGAGGGGTGGGTACAGAGCTTGGTAGCTTTGAATGACGTCACTTTATCACGCCTCGTACGCTTCTTCAGCTTCGGTGGTGCTCTTTCGACATTCAGGACAATCGTGAAGTGCGCATCATCTCATTATTCTTGCTTTTCGACAACTGGGCTTCGATTTCAAGATGCTGTCGATCCCATTAACGTTTTTCCTAGGTGAGTGATGCTTTTGTGCTGTTGTTGTCGTTGGAACACTTATTTAACAAACATTCTGCGCTGAATGCACTGAACATATGGAAACCATAATTGCGAAATGCGAAAGCCTCGTCAAGAACTTGCTATTGCCTCCACTGATCACTAACTCACTTTCCTCCAAACCTGTGTGTGACATTTGGATCTTTGCTGTTTCTGCACGTTCACTAAGCCGTGAAGTTAAATAATAATCCTTGCTATTCTCACGGCTAGCGTGGAGAATAGAAGGGTGAACACAATTGCGTAGCACGCTTAGCTCTGTATTTTGTGCGTTTTGTTTTCAGCATCTCCAACTGTAAAAGTTAACTTTAAGAGTGCATTCCTTTGGAAGGATCCAACCAAATCTGGATTTTTCAGTCCGATATCACTCAGATCATGGGGTGTGTAGGAAATCGGTGAATTCTCGTCCAGAGTGGTTTCACCGATTTCTTGAACGCATCGCCGCGATCCCAGTTATCTCGGATTACAAATCCAAAGCCAGATCATACGAAAGGAACGTACCCTGTCTACCCCCAGTCGTCGTACTTTAATTTGCGAATGTGCTGAGATTTTCCATAATCTATGGACAAGATACAATATTCTATTCTCTCAAACAGCGCCTCACCAAGGCGAAAATTTGTGTGTATAGTGAAATTAGAAATTGGAATAATCAAACGAATTGATAAAGGAAGTTATACCACCGTAAGGTAAAAGGGAGGTGCTGACATGATTTCAAGCGTTAGTCGTTCGTCGGAGCGAATGTTGTGTAGTTCCATTCGCTCCGACGAAGGGCTAACGCTCGAAACGTCAGCACCTCCCTTTTACATTGCGGTGGTATATCTTACTTTATCAAATCGTTTGATTATCCCAATTTCTTGTTTTTCAATTCCCCACCGACGCAGCAACAGTTTCTTTAGAAACTATCCCCACAATATAGTGAAATTAGGGCAAACCGATGTTTTACCAAAATTTCATTGTTTCTGTCGCTTGATGTTTGTTTTCCTCGGATCTGCATTCGAAGCGGTTATGACTCGGTGAAAATATATCGGGCTGGTGGGGTGCTTATAGGTTCCAGAGAGGTAACACTTAAAAGGTTGAGAGAATGTATTAACTGTTTCTGACATCATGTGCTAACTGTAAGAAGAAAAAAGATTTCGTGGGCGGTTTGTAGGGCTGGTAACACCTGAGCAAACAAAATGAAATAATTCATTTTTGTCCAATGAAGTCATCAACAGTTCAAGTGATCACTGGCACCACTGAAATGGGGCTCTCTCTGCGTCCCAGGCTAAAAACGAACTAACCGTGAACCGCAACAGATAGAAAAAAAGAAATTTTTTAGTGCAAAAACAGTAACATCCACCTAAAAAATGGCCAAAGCAGGGAGCCAAAAAAAATCCTAACGCCTCCTTACGTGTCGTCACGCGAACGAAGACGAGTTTTCCTGTTCGCTTGTCAAGAAATTTCAGTTTTTGTAGCTGGCTCCGTACCCGCAGACTGCCCGCGCAGCAATTGTTTGTGAACTGCACCAGATTTTCCGTTCCAAGGGCTCGGATCATGAAGAAATACTGCCTACCGCATATGAGAAATTTAAATCTTACTTAGTTATAATACGGAAAGAGCGATATACATACATAATTAATTTTCAAAAGATGTGGTGAAAGTGCAGCATGCAGCGAAACCAGTCAACCCTACTGATTGTCAAATGAACTAAGACCAGCAGTAAGCAGTGGAAACGTCGCGATCCACGTAGTAGGGACCTTCAGCAAGGACGACGTCGACGAGAACGAGAACGCCAAAAAAACAATAGTCATAATGAGCAAAACCAATGCCTCTGCACGCCCCACACGTGCGTTTTGCAGTGTCGGGTCGAACATTACGTCATCCAACCGGTTTGAACCAGTTGGATGAGCACGAGGTGAGAGTGTGTGACAGTTTTTTCTTCGGATGAAGTGATTCTTGTAACGTTGACATTTTACTTGTACACTGGTAAATAAATTGTTCGTAAAAACACTACGACAGCAGTTTGGTACATTTCGTTGCCGTTCTCTCCAAAACAACGACGTGAAATGACCAAATTTAAAGTTCTGTGGAGGACGTGAGCACACGTAGAGAAATATTCAATTTACTCGGAAAACGTCAAAGCCGTTCATGCAAGTTAAATTCCTGCTCAGTTGGCACTCAGTGAGTTTCACAAGGAGAATGTGTTGGAATAATTGCAACTTCATTGCAGTAATGCGAATTTATGTTTTTCGTAGTCGTTGTCGTGAACGTTGGCGTCGTCCTTGCTAAAGGTCCCAAGTGACTACGATGAATAACAATATATTCCGTAATTAATGCTGCAAATCTTTGAGGAAGATATTTTTTAATTTTTTTTTATTCCTTTTGAAGGGCATAAACTTTCATGCCGTCCATATTTAAATTACCATGTCTGTGCTGGAGACGAGTTTAAGTCGAAAATTAAAGTAAATAAAATATGATTTTCCAATCATGATGCAGAGAGGATTGCTATTCACAACTTTTATCTGCGTGAACTCGGGCTTTCCTGATGTCCTGGACGATGTCAAATGAAAAAAAAAAAGAAGTAAAGCAAACATGCCGCTAAATCATTATTCATTACTTAGATTAGAGCGAGGATTCTTTTTTATGTCTCCACTCAATTTGAATTTACAGTAATTTGCTACATGGGTCTAAGTTTTCTCTGTTCAGGAGTACCCAACGAGAATTTTTTCAGAATTGAACCGTTTTTGCCTAAAGTGATTTCTTAAGAGTCTTCAAATCGATTTCTGGTTTATTAGTTACGACCGTGGGAAAAACTTACCCGCTCTTCAGAGCCAGGTAGCAATTAACCGGACATCTGTAGTTGCCAGCCAGGATTAGTCTCATCGGTACCTTTTCCCAGCCAGGTAGAGATCACATTTGTAAGAAGAAGTTATTTTCCCAGCATTTTCAGAGACCTTTTTGCCCCCCTACTCCAATAATTTGTTTTCCCCGTATTTGCCAGCAAAAAACAAAGACACAGACTGTATAAACATAGTCCTGTTTGTGTTTTCAGCTGAGAGTTAAGAAGAATTCTGTTGCGTTTTGGCTGTGTGGCTTTGCAGGAATACGATAGTCGTGCCAGCAAGAGAAGTTTTCAAACTCAGTCAGCCAGCCAGTAAAACATAGCCAGAAATTCCGAACCAAAGTGGGCGGTGCTTATTTCTGTTACGCACCAGCACACATGATAACCTGTCAATAACGCTAGGGTGTGATTGGTCCATCTGTTAAAGGTCAACCAAAATGGCGTCGCGTAATAAAACTCAGAGAGGGTATTTATCCGAGCTAAATGCTAAATGCTGATGCCGACTTTGTTTTGCCAAAGAAAATAATTAAGTACACAAGGTCTACTTATTGGGAAGTCGAAAAGCTCGTCGAAAGACGTGAAAGAAATGGAGCGGTAAGTGTTTGGCTGTAGCGCATGATTTCTTTTTGCCCGAAAACCAACAAAAAAAAAATAATAATTCCAAAATTCCCTCCAAAAAAGCATTATCCACCGAGCCTCCAGCCTCGTAATCACACCATGTAGCTACCAGTCTTTTATCTGTCGTTGAGCTGCTGGTATCAAAATGGCGATCGTTTTGGCACAGAATTTAGTACAATTACTGTTCGTGGATGCCTTCATACTTGCTGAAAGTAAGCTAAAAAAGCCGCAAGATTTTCGGGGTTTACAAAGTCTTTTTTGCCGTAAATGTGGAATACCATCTTTGAACTTAAATTATTTGATTGGGATGGATCGATTCCAGCAGACGATTTCAGCTGAGTCAAGATGTTGAAAGTGTCATTGACGAAGGTACGCGCCATTTTAGTGTGTTGTAAAGGGCATTTATTCGGAATAAAATAACCAAGAAAACCGCAACGAGTGTTTGATTTACCAAAACAAAATAATTATGCAATGAAAGTACTGATGCATATTATTCGATCTAACATTGGGATGGGGTTGTTGCATCGATTGTACGAATTTTATAAGCTGGTTTTATATGAATCCCATACTGATCCTTCTCTCTTCAGCAAGTTTAATATTCTAAGTGTTACGGTCTATTGCACTCGCCCGGTTCGAAATTTCTGGCTATGAAAAGAATATATCCAAATCGCAGAAAACCAGCCAGGAAAACTGTTTTTGTTTAAGAGTGTCACTCAGGAATTAAAACGGTGAAGAACGGTTATTTTCGAGGAGCGGCTCGTTGGGTACTCCTATCTGTTATGAAAGAAGAGGAATGTAGTTTTACACAACACGCTGTAATACGAATACAAGAGGGTTAAAAATCCGGTGAAATTTACTTGAGTGTACCTTTAGTGAGGGTACGCCCCTATCCTTAGTAAGAAGGACGAAGTTTACTTCGCTCCGACGCTCTGACGCTCCGACGAAGGGCTAACACACGAAACGTCTGCACCTCTATTTTAGGGACGGACCATTAGAAAAGTGATGTGGGGGGGGGGGGAACCAAAAAAAAATTCATGCAAGGGAAAATGCCAAAAAAAAAAATTCATGCAAAGAAGAAGGTAAAAAAAAAAATTTATGCAGAAGGAAGGTCCAATTGTGACTATTTCACACGTAGTAAAAAAAATTCATGCAGAGGGGTTCAATTCGTGCAAGCTGAAAATTCCCCACCCCCCCCCCATCACTTTTCTAATGGTCCGTCCCTTACCTTACGGTGGTATAACTTATTTTATCTATTCGTTTGATTATCCCAATTTTTTAAGTTTAAGGGAGTCTCTCCAAAGTAATTACAGTGGATTTTTGCAGTCACTGAAATAAAAACAATACTATGCCGCACCAGTAACAGAGCAACCCTCTTGGTTTAAGACAGAAAGGTGTCCAATTCATACCCCACTCAGTGGTAATTCCCTGTTTGTAGAAAAAAAATTAAGTTTAAATCTTTACCAATTTAACGCTTTTGCAGTCTTTCTTGGCGGAGTGAACGCAGCCCTGCCTGATGTTGGCAAATGCACATTTATGGAGTACTACTGTAACGCTCTGGTGTGTAATACAAGGTTCATCAAGGATCTACAGAGGGATGTTTCAGTTGACTGCGGGTGAGTTGCCATGGTTACTTTCAAACGTTGTACGATACTATGATGCCGCATTTTTAGTCATAAGACGCATAATGCATTAAAGTTTAAGGCATGTGCCTTTGGAAATAAACGTCTCACTCCGTTTAACTGATTCGATGTAACGAAGTGGTACTAGCGTGAATGGCTTCATAGTTCGATCAGTTAGTCGGATCAAAGAGGCCCTGTTAGCGGGGGTACCCATGTCTCCCGTCTAAATTTCGCAAGCAGCTATGTCAGCATTTGGCAAGAATCTTACGTCGCTTGTCAGAATTTCGTCTCGGAGGAATTGTGTCTGGCGTCGCTTCGCATATGCGTTGGAGTTGTCTGTCGTTCGTCGTCAGTTCGTGGCTCTCATGTCGCCGCTTCAAGGTTATGCACGTATCATCGGCCATCCCCTGGGGGGGGGGGGACTCCGGGCAAATACAGCTTTGTATGGGGACTTATAGGGGGTTTGAACGATCATTTTACCCTGCATGTGGGGGAAATGAGGGAGGTTTGGTTTCTGAAAGCCCTACAACCCGGGGAAAACAGGGGACTTCATAAAAGACATAGGTCAATTTCAAGTTATCTTACACCACGAACATAAAGACCACTCTACAGAAGAACACGGGTTCACCTTCTCGTGGAAAATGGCGGATTGCGTAAGCTCAGGTATTGTTATGTAAATCCATTTCCATCGTGTTATTCCTTATATTTGCTGCTTCAGATATTACAATGGAAGACAATTGACTAACATTGGACTAAATAAACTCTTGAAATTGTAATTTATTGTAATTTTTCTTAGTACTGTTTTCTAGTCACTTGAGCTGGGCAATCTTATTAAGTTTGTACTCTCAAGTTTACTGTGGTTTGATGCTGTTCAATATGATCTCCATCTGGGAGGGGGGGATTTCTCAACTTTGCTTGCTCTGTGTCCCCCTTCAAGGAGGGGGAAATCAAGAACTTCAACAGGATCCTGTACAAAGTCCCCCCCTTGCCCGGAATCCCCCCCCCCAGGGGATGGCCGATGACAGGTGCATTATGTCGCTTGTAGGAATTTACTATGACATCTGTAAATAGTTAGACTTTCTAGTCTTCTCGGATAAGGACGATAATCCACACAGTGTTCGCAAAGAGCAGGGGACGTAGATCCCGGTGTTGTGGTACGGCCTTTGTGAATGTTATTTTACACACCTACGTATTATGAACGAGCTTGTACAGCTCCTAGACGTTATGTGTATAAATGAATGATTGATTGATTGATTTATTGATTGATTGATTTATTTATTGATTGATTGATTGATGCAGTGTGACCATTCTTTGGAAAGCTACTGAAAAGTACTGTGTTGTGGTACTGTTTGTTTTACTATACAGTGTGGTTCTATCTTTTTCATCCGTGGATCAAACCATGCAGTGTGACCACTCTTTGTAAAGCTAATGAACAGTACTGTACTGTGGTACTGTTTGTTTTACTATACAGTGTGGTTCTATCTTTTTCATCCGTGGATCAAACCATGCAGTGTGACCACTCTTTGTAAAGCTAATGAACAGTACTGTACTGTGGTACTGTTTGTTTTACTATACAGTGTGGTTCTAACTTTTTCATCTGTGGATCAAACCATGTAGTGTGACCATTCTTTGTAAAGCTACTGAAAAGTACTGTACTGTGGCGCTGTTTATTTTACTATTCAGTG
>OX453285.1:21954502-22077002 GCA_949710005.1 Ricordea florida
TCAGAAAAATAATGTGGACACTTACCGTTCGCCGTCCCTTAAGCCTGGTTTCCATATGATCGTCCGGATCGTCCCGATCGTCCCAGTCGTCTCAAAAAGTGTTCAAGCGATCGGGACGATCATATGGGAACACCTCCCGGACGATCGCAGACGATCGCAAACGACCCGGACGATCGGGACGATCACGATCGTCCGGATAGAACTGTGTTCTATCCGGACGATCGCTCACGATCGGGGCGATTGTGAAAAATCAGAAGCGATCAAATGGAAACACTCTCAGACGATCGGGACGATCGGGACGATCGAAGTCTATCCCAGGAAGCATCATTCCCGTCACCATTTTTCGCGCTTTCGCGCGAAGATTGCCTTGGAGTTCGCGAATTTTCACCGAAATGATAAAATCCTACCTGAAGAAAAACTCTCTATCGTGAAGTCGAAGCTCTTGTACTAATGTATGATAAGCTCCTAACTCTTCTCTCTTTTGATAGATCTGCCGAATCCAAAATCTGTGCCTTCGTGGTACTCTTCTACCTCTTCTACGGCGCAAATTGAAAGAATAAGCAAATAGCACGCGACGAGATTCGCTCTTTGATTAACATACGCCATTTTGTTTGCGAATCTCGCGCCAAAGTTCTGTTGTCGGGCCCAGGAATTTTGCTGACGACCGTGAGCTCCCACTCTTTGGGACGATCGAGGCGATCATTTGGAAACCAGCGCTCGCCCCAATCGTCCCGATCGTCTCAATCGTCTCAAAAATTTTTTGAAACGACTGGGACGATCGAGACGATCCGGACGATCATATGGAAACCAGGGTTTACTCTCGCTAATATAAACTAATTTTCGTCTTGAGGCGTCAATACATATATGTTAGGCACGGACCATTAGAAAAGTGATGGGGGGGGGGGTGGGGAATTTTCGCTCACTGCTTGTGTAGGAATTTTTTTTAGGTGAACCCCTCTGCACGAATTCTTTTTACTACGTGTGAAAAAGTCACAATTGGACCTTCCTTCTGCAGGAATTTTTTTTTTTGTTACCTTCTTTGCATTAATTTTTTTTCTTGGCATTTTCCCTTGCATGATTTTTTTCTGTTTTTTTTTTCCCACCTCCCCCCCCCCATCACTTTTCTAATGGTCCCTCCCTTATTTACCGGGCAGGAGGTCCGTATGGGAAAAAAACTGACCAAGGGCACAGTTTTTTCCCATACGGACCGACCTAGACCAGTAAATAACTTATTTATTTTTTCTGTTTGTTTGCTTTCTTTCCGCTGGGACGTGTGTAAGAGTGTAAGTTTAAGGCTGGAGGAGGAAAGCGCTGACAAAATCCTATGAAATAGAAGTGGCATGTTTATAGAAAGTTTAATTTTATTTTCACTCGCAAGTCAGGATGTAGAAAAAGAAAAAACCTATTTCTTTTGCAACAATTTCAATTTGCCGCGTATAACGCGGATAAAATAACGCGGATAAAAATCCGGACCGTGGTCCGCACCATAAAAAGCTGGACCGGTTACGAGCGCGCGATTAGCCAATCAGATTCGAGGATTTGGGATTCCGGCCCGCTGAGATGCTTCAGAAAAAAATAACGCATGATATTGACGGCCAGTTGGAAGAAAATATATTCCGTATTTGGCGGAGTCACGTAGCGACGGAGCCCAATACGAAGAACATATTTTCTCCCACCGCCGTCAGTATAATGCGGTATTGACGCCTCAAAATCAAAATTAGTTTTTTATCGCGATTCCTCCGCTATTCGTGCGAAAATAAAGCAAATTTGAAGTTGTTAGACGTCTCAAAATGTTAGCGAAAGGTCCTCTGAATCGCGATACTCGTGAAAACCTGCACGACCGAATCCATTACGTCATGACTCCAATGACAGAACCTTTCAAGTTCGCGGGGGGTGAAAAGCGTGTCCATTCATATATACATATATTTCAAATTCGCCTGCATTAGGAATGCGTTCTCCTTCGTCGAACGCAAATATATATACACATATAAAAACTCTTGGCTCGATTTACTCGGGCTTGCGAGCCACGTGGTCTGACCGGAAGCGACACGATTAGTAACTCGCTTCGCTAGGAACAAACCTCGTTTTCTCAGTCCGTACTTTAAGTTACGGGTCCTCGTCTTTTCCGCTTGGCCTTACGGCGAACGGGAAAAAACTAGGTCCGTAACTCACAGTACAGACCTCGAACTCGTTTAGTAAGAGATGTTAGGGACCTTTAGCAAGGACGACGCCGACGTCAACAGGAACGACTTCGAAAAACATAAATTCGCATTACTTCAATGAAGTTGCAATTATTCCAACACATTTTCCTTGTGAAACTCTTGCCAACTGTCCCGGAATTTAGCTTGCATGAACGGCGTTGATGTTATCCGAGTAAGTTGAACATTTCTCTACTTGTGCTTACGTCCTCCACAGAACTTTAAATTTGGTCATTTCACGTCGTTGTTTAGGAGAGAACGGCAACGAAATGTACCAAAATGCGCAACGCACGTGTGGGCGGTGCAGAGCCACTGTTTTGGCCCTTTATGCCTATTGTTTTTTTGGCGTTCTCGTTCTCGTCGACGTCGTCCTTACTAAAGGTCCCTATTGATTACACAACCAAACGAACGTCGTTATTGTATGTGTACAAAAGAAAAGAGCGACAGCAATAAGAGTGTGACCACATAACATCATGGTGATCACCACACACTCACGCACAGTACCGGCATAGCAGCCTCAAAGAGCAATATCACAAAAACAAACAAAAAAATAAATACAGGCAAACCTCGCCGTACTTCGAACTATCATAGATGCGTACCACGCTGCTTATACGTACATTCATCAGTCGGGGAAATAGCCAAAACTATCGGGATGTATTGGGTGAGCTCAATTTTTTCTTTTTTTTGGTAGCAACAGGGTTTTATCCCTTCTACCATTGTCGCCTCAGTGCGCATATGTGTGGCTTTAACTTACCTTTATTACATTTTGACATTGTCATATCAAGCCACATCCCACAACCCTACCATTTTTTATCGGGTGATATGATTGGTCGAGCCAAAATAAAAAAAATGATATTGGTCGAGAAGGACTAATAATCATAAGTAGTAATCATCCTAAGGGCCATAAATCATTGTAAGTTTCTGCTGGCTAATTGTATCCACGGAAACCGTAAACATAAGGCTGCTGGAGCCAAGGTGATCGATAAAAGAAGTTGTACAAGCTACTAGGGCTAACGTTTACCACATACGTGACAATCTCATTTACTGTGTTCAGACGGTATCGTCACTATCTCTTTCGTTGACAGAAAGTTCCGGTTTCGAATACTCCGACGTATGTACCAGTGAATTTCCAACTGAATCGGTTCCGCATTCCACCTCAGACTCTCATATTTCCATACTTCTGTTGCAACTGGACAGTTCTGCTGACTGCAGCTTTAGGTACAGAACTACGAAACAAGTGCTTACTTTGTCAAAAAAAAGTGATTGTGATCTATACGCACGATGATCTCCTTCAGAGCTACTTTCTTTATAGGTAAATAGACAGTGCTTTTCGGTGTATTATGATTCACGGTCCTATCAGCAAACTGTGTGTACACACGAAAACTTGAACAAACCCCAGCGCTGACGGTGAGAGTTTGGTCGCGCCTGGAGCTCGCGAGGCCTGATCCTCAACGCGCGCGAGAAAATCTTGCTGAGAAATTTACCTTCTTGCGCGAGGCAGTTGAGAACACGTCAAACATGCTTGATGCCACTTTCATTGCTAAGAAAAATTGTAACTAAGACAAATTTTATGGAATCTAAGCCACGACAGAAAAAGTATTCTTCCAACTTTAACGTTGTTATAAATGAGAGAACCATTGCACAGGTCAATGAAACGGTCTTTCTTGGGGTAGTCGTAGGTGAAAACTTAACTTGCAAGTCTCATATATCTAGCCTAGCAAATATGATTTCTAAATCAATAGGTATAATATTTGGATCTAGTTTCTTCCTTTCAACAACTTCTCTTCGCATCCTTTATAATCAAGTGATACTTCCCTACCTTAATTATTGTAATCTAGTTTAGGGATCAGCATGTAAATCAAATCTTCATAGTCGTCTTGTAATTTTGCCAGAACGTGTGATTAGAATAGTGGACAAGTCTTATAACAATGCTCATACAGAACCTATTTTTAAGAAACTTAACCTGCTTAAATTTCAAGACGTTAATTTACTACACCTAGGGCAGTTTATGTTTTCGTTTAAGAATTCTATTCTCCCTCCAAAATTTAAAAACATTTTCACAACAAACAACCAAATTCACAATTACAACACAAGGCAAGCAAACTCCTTTCGTCTACCATTATGTAGAACAAATATTCGGCAATTTTCCGCTGTCTATCGAGGTCCAAACTTTTTTAATTCCCTTTCTCCTGCGCCAGGCTCTTCATGTCTCGCGTCCTTTAAGAAAAGTCTTAAAACTTTTATCATCAACAACTACTAATTATGTTACTTGAAGGTTATACAAACACCTCAATTCCATATTGTCTAAATTTAGTCATCTTTTATTTCTTGGGAGAGAACCTACGTTTTACAAGCCCCATGGTTTTTATTAGGTAAAGCACGTGGTTTTTAAAAAAAGTCCGTTATTTCGCATATACTTTCGTAACACTAGCTAATATATGCGATCTACTAGTTTCCTCATTAAGCCCATTCTAAAATTTTAGAGACAGGATGTGTTCAAACTAAAGGGTCTCTGACTATTCAGATACGTAACTGTAATACTGACGATAGCCTTGTTCGTATCTAGGTAACCTTGTGGGCTAAGTTGGTTGAGTAAATGTGTATTTTCCGCGAAAAATCTAACAATGACGGTCTTAAAATGGCTAGATTATGCTGTAAACTTATAGGCCATTCTATGGTATATTGGAGTGATCTTTGTACTGTGTCCTTAACTCGCTAATCGTGATTTTCGCCACGCACGTTCGATTCAGTATTGGCTTTCAGACACTGCGTAATTTGTTTTTCCCATAGACAATCCAACAAGAACGCAGTCAATATATGATAAACTGCACAAAACACTCCTCACGCTAGAGTTATCAGCATTAAGCGCCAAGATCATGACGGCATGTCTATTGGCAAGCTCACGAAAGTACAAAATAAAAAGATACTAGATTTAAAATTCTGGTATGATCTCTTCAGCCTCTTATATATACTGATCTCTGGCAAGAATTGTTTCTTCTTGCATAAGAAGAATTGTGCTGCTGACTGGCTGAATTTCGGCTTTAAAAAATCAAACCCCAAATGTGTAGGCGAGAGGTAACTTCGGACTGAGGAAAAGTCAAACTTTATCTCTTTGTCCCACGGGTAAAATGCCTTTTCACTTGGACTTGATTGACACTAGCCAAGTAGCGTGTGATATATCTCCGAGAGCATTGGACGATATGCGAGCGGTCTGGGGCCGGTTGTTCGAAGGCCGATTAGCGCTAATCCAAGGTTAAATTTTAATCAGGGTTTCTTTTCCTCCTGTCAAAAAGCATTTTCTCCGATAACTTTATCTATTTTATTCAGAGCATACAATCATCAAATTGTATTCAAAGAGAATTATACTGAATGCGCTTTTTAAGCTCTCATATATGCATTTAAATTTCCCACTAACCCTGGGTTACCTTAACCATGCTTCGAACAACCGGGCCCTGGCAAACAAAATTCTGTCGACCAGTCCATGGCCCTGATCCATCTTGCCTATTAGTTTTGCAGCATTAAACAGTTGAGTTGAGCTGAGGATGCAAAATGGGGTGTTTTGGGATATGATTCTGTTGCCCTAAGTGGAATAGTGATACGAGCAGCGTTCACCTTGAATTGGCAAGGATCAAGGCATTCCCAACTCACAAAAAGTTCGTTGAATATTTGACCAGTGAGCTCCAACAGCAGAACTTTACACTTCTGGTAGTTGGCTTCTGTAGGGAATTTTCCACGCTTATCGAACAATGTTCCAAGGAAGACAAGACAGTCAGGACAGCAGAAAGTAATGGCGAATTTTCAATGTGGTAAAGCAACGCAGGAGCGCATGGTTTTGGAACGCTGTTTAGTGAATGCCCCGCCAACGCTACAGAAGATATCCATTGTGTAATCAGTTTGATCCATGAACTGGTGTGTCATGTAATACACGATCGCATCTGTTCGAGTAAAGCTATTCAGTCCAGTACGGAGCAATCGACTTCTTCGTTAACGAAGGAAAGCGACGATACGCTTTACTGACCGATATTGTGGCGCCGCACTACAGCGCATGGTGAAGTTAAGACGGGAAACGCTGGATCGGAAGGTAAAAAGAAGCGGGCTAAGCCATCCGGAACAAGGAGGATAACTATGGCCAGAGAACTGGAAGTTTTGGAATGTTTGATCCTTAGAGACAAATCCAAACATTTTCCCTCATTTAAAGAATCTAGACGTGGGAAATCTCACTTTCCCTAGACACGAACTCTTGCCGTTTCTGAGGGATGTAGACAATGAGGTGCGACAGTTCACAACGGATGCTAACCTACAAAAATACCCGGCCGTCCCAAATTTTTGAAAATGTGCCAGTCATCCGTTTTGAACAATGAAAAACTAGAAATCGACTTTCGCTTGGTTGTTAGTTCTTTAGTAACATCTGAAAGTGCAGGAGATGCCTCATCGTGGACAGTGTATACAAGGATCCTGTTTCCAAACTTGCTAACACCAGAATTAATGAACACCTGAACGCCAAAAGTGAAAGGGACTTGCAAGCAACAGAGAAAGTTGTCGATGGAGACGAAATGTTGAGGCCACTGAAAACTCAAATCCTATGCGTTGGCATCCAGCCTCAAAAACCACCAAGTAATGGCGGTTTGAGTCGGTCTATATGAATTTCTTGGGCAAGATTTCCGAAAAGGTCCCTACTACATTATGCATGCAGCAGATGAATTCTTCAGGGTAATGGCATGTTAACATTTTTTGTTATTGCAGAATGAAACAGTATGGCTACAGCATGCATAATAAAGTAGGGACCTGAGCGGAAATCATTCCATTTCTTGCTGGTCTAGTGTTTATCCCCTTCATCAAGTTGGACATTTTCAAATTTTCTTGGCTTTCTATAAAAGTGTCCAAACAAAGGCAGAATGAAAGAAGGAACCACTTTACAACTTTACCAAAAAATCATAATGAATGTATTGAAAGTAACGAATAGTCGGTCTTGTTAAATAAGAGCAAACAAAGTTGTTACGTACCTAAACATATCTTCATTTTTTGTATTGCATTTTTTGTATTGCCCACACTGTACTGTGATGAACTGTATCAAATGTCACAGCTGCAGAAATATTTAATGTAGCTTATACATATGAACTGTTTTGATTGAAATCCCTTGTAGGTTTATTGTTATAATTACAGTTATCTTCAGGTATCAGACATAAAAATCTACTGATCAATAGTAATGAAGTTTTACCTGTGACTAGCTATAGACTCGTACAATTTTATTGACAAATATATTTGTTACTACTACTGTTTATGTGTTGGCTTTAGTTTCTTGCTGCTGTCTCTTGAAAAATTTTCACTAACCTAGCAGCATGATAAAACCAAGCAAAAACAACTGCACTGGCACTGTTAACTTTGAACTGTTAACTTTGGGTGAAACTGGTACTGCCTGGAGCTCAAACTTACTGTAAGCTACGAGCTGTGATGCACTCTGCAACAAAATCACCAGTAGGTTTGTTGTTATCAATTTATCTCAACTTTAAAAACTTAAAACCAAATAATGTAATGGGGACCTTTAGCAAGGACGACGCCGACGTCAACGAGAACGATTACGAAAAACATAAATTCACATTAATGCAATGAAATTGCAATTATTCCAACACATTCTCCTTGTGAAACTCATGCCAACTGACCAGAAACTTAACTTGCATGAACGGCGTCGATGTTTTCCGAGTAAACTGAACATTTCTCTGCTTGTGCTCACGTCCTCCACAAAACTTTAAATTTGGTCATTTCACGTCGTTGTTTTGGACAGAACGGCAACGAAATGTACCAAAATGCAAAACGCACGTGTAGGGCGTGCAGAGCCACTGTTTTTGCTCATTATGCCTATTGTTTTTTTGGCGTTCTCGTTCTCGTCGACGTCGTCCTTGCTAAAGGTCCCTAATAAGACAAGGTCTACAGTACCAGTGACTAGGTTTTGAATCTCATACTGGGAAACGTTTTTGCTGTAACAAGACTTTGTTTACTTCCATTTTAACCCCTTCATATGTGAAAAAAAAAACAAAGAAGATGCAAAAATATTATTACATTCATTGTTCAGAGTTGCTAAAAAAGTTTCAGTTCCTTGGCAGTGCTAAAAATACTCTAGCCATGTAAGTGTGCCTTGAGCCAGTGTCAAACTTTGGTTCTGCAGGTCCTTACATACTCCTGGAAGAGCTTCATGAAAGAATCTGACACAACAGTCATACCCCCACAGCTGACAGACGCACGGTGAATGTTGTTACTGCGGTCAGCTAACAATGTGAACAATGACATTAAACGTCGTGACACAAGAACAAGAACAAGAACAAGAACTAGAAGGGCACTCGGTAGCGGATACTTCCGCTCCGCCACATATGTACACCTGATATTACACTCATCTGGATCTGAGATCCGGAGTTTAATCCAGATAAATCCCAAATTATAATCGATTGATCCTGGGTATATTTGCGACCTTTCCATCAAATTTGGTGCAAATCCGTTGATTGGTTTTTGCGTAAAACGATTAAAAGACAGACAAACAAACAGACAGGCGTGAAAACTTAACCTCCTTGGCGGAGGTAACAAGACCAAGACCAAGACCAAGACCAAGACAAGCACAAGTGGAAAAGAAGATGCCAAGAAGAATGTTGCTGCAGAATACCACGTGCGCCCAACTCAAGAGTCTATCAAGAAGATTAGAGTGATTATTATTCATTATTTAGATTAGATTGAGAACTCTATTTTCTTTTTTATGTCTCTACTCAATTTGAATTTACAGTAATTCGCTACATGGGTCTAAGTTTTCTCTGTTCAGAAGTACTCAACGAGAATTTTTTCAGAATTGAACCCTTTTTGCCTAAAGTGATTTCTTAAGAGTCTTCAAATCGATTTCTGGTTTATTAGTTACGACCGTGGGAAAAACTTACCCACTCTTCAGAGCCAGCTAGCAATTAACCGGACATCTGTAGTTGCCAGCCAGGATTAGTCTCATCAGTACCTTTTCCCAGCCAGGTAGAGATCACATTTGTAAGAAGAGGTTATTTTCCCAGCATTTTTCAGGGACATTTTTGTCGCCTTACTCCAATAATTTGTTTTTCCCGTATTTGCCAGCAAAAAGCAAAAATACATAGTCCTGTTTGTGTTTTCAGTTGAGAGTTAAGAAGAATTCTGTTGCGTTTTGGCTGTGTGGCTCTGCAGGAATACGATAATCGTGCCAGCAAGAGATGTTTTTAAACTCAGTCAGCCAACCAGGGCCCTCATTGATAGCAGCATTTTATGCTGAAGAGATAACCCTGGCTAAATAACATTTATTATTATTATTATTATTATTATTAACCAGTAAAAAGAAAATATAACGCAATCGCAGAAAACCAGCAAGCAAAACTGTTTTTGTTCAAGAGTGTCAGCCAGGAATAAAAACAATGAAGAGCGATTAGTTTTGAGAGGCGGCTCGTTAGGTACACCTGTCTATTACAAGAGAAGAAGAATGTAGTTTTACACACCCACTGTAAGACGAATATCAGAGGGTTAAAAATCCGGTGAAATTTACTTGAGTGTACCTTTAGTGAGGGTACGCCATATCCTTACTGAAGTGGGGTAAAATGCACTTCGCTCCGACGCTCTGACGCTCCAACGAAGGGCTAACACTCGAAACGTCAGCATCTCCATTTTACCTTACCGTGGTATAACTTACTTTATCAATTCGTTTGATTATCCCAATTTTTTAAGTTTACGAGAGTCCCGCTCAAGTAATTACAGTGGCCGGATTACACCAGTAACAGAGCAACCCCCTTGGTTTAAGACAGAAAGGTGTCCAATTCATACCCCACTCAGTGGTAATTCCCTGTTTGTAGAGAAAAAAAATTAGGTTAAAATCTTTACCTACTTAACACTTTTGCAGTCTTTCTTGGCGGAGTGAACGCAGCCCTGCCTGATGTTGGCAAATGCACATTTATGGAGTACTACTGTAGCGCTCTGGTGTGTAATACAAGGTTCATCAAGAATCTACAGAGGGATGTTTCAGTTGACTGCGGGTGAGTTGCCATGGTTACTTTCAAACGTTGTACGATACTAAGTTGTCGCATTTTTAGTCATAAGACGCATAATGCATTAAAGTTTAAGAGATGTGCCTTTGGAAATAAACGTCTCACTCCGTTTAACTGATTCAATGAAACGAAGTGGTACTAGCGTAAATGGCTTCATAGTTCGATCGGTTAGTCGGATCAAAAAGGCCCTGTTAGCGGGGGTACCCATGTCTCCCGTCTGAATTTTGCAAGCAGCTATGTCAGCATTTGGCAAGAATCTTACGTCGCTTGTCAGAATTTCGTCTCGGAGGAACTGTGTCTGGCGTCGCTTTCGCATATTCGTTGGAACAGTCTGTCGTTCGTCGTCAGTTCGTAGCTCTCATGTCGCCGGTTCAAGGTTATGTCGCTTGTAGGAATTTACCATGACATCTGTAAATAGTTAGACTTTCTAGTCTTCTCGGATAAGGACGATAACCCACACAATGTTCGCAATGAGCAGGGGACGTAGATCTCGGTGTTGTGGTCTGGCCTTTGTTAATGTTATTTTACACACCGACGTATTATGAACGAGCTTGTACAGGTCCTAGACGTTATGTGTATAAATAAACGATTGATTGATTGATTGATTGATGCAGTGTGGCCATAGTTTTGAAAGTTTCTGAACAGTGCTGTACTGTGGTACTCTTTGCTTTACTATACAGTGTGGTTCTAACTTTTTCATTTGTGGACCAAACCATGTAGTGTGACCATTCTTTGTAAAGCTACTGAACAGTACTGTACTGTGGTACTGTTCGTTTTACTATTTAGTATGGTTCTTCATTCTTCATTTCTGGATCAAACCATGTAGTGTGACTATTCTCTCGAAACTGCTACTGAACAGTACAGTACTGTACTGTGATACCGTTTCATCTGTTCCATGTGAAGTGGAGAGTCTTGTGTAGTTAAGTACTGTCGGTTTTTCGTTATTGCATGATCTTTGCACACTGTTTGACTCCAATCTGTTTTTCAGTGTGGAATTCAAGTCTTTGCTATCCTGTGTCAAGAAGGTTGCCGTTCATTGAGCGGGGCACAAGTTGTCAGAGAGCAGCATAGACACTATTATAGCGAGCTCTTTCAATGAAAAGACTGTCTGTAGGGAGGGTTCGCTTGAGGTTCCGAGCTCCGAACCCGGGTCAAGTCTGCCATGTTCGAGAAGTTTTGTGCAGAATGCTGTGGAGTGCGGAAGACAGTTTCACGAGACCTGGAATGCAAACAGGTCGGACCCAGCTCTCTGCAGGTAATTTTCTGCTTTCTTACCTATGGGTATTATGGGTAACGATTTTATTTACTTTTCAATTCATAGTCATTATCTTAAACCAGCGTAGCATCAAACTATGTCCGATCATCCACCTGGTTGCAAAGTGCACGTTTAATTTCTATTAGTATAAATACTCAGGTGATTATACAAATTCGCGCGCTCTGATTGGTTCGCTATCTTGGATTATCAGCCGATAATCATCTCGATGAACAAAATGGCTGCCAGTCATTCGCGCGCTTTTGATGAAATAAATTTTTTTCGTTTTGTACAATGCTTTTTATTTTCTTTTTTTGAAATAACCTCCTGTGTATTTATACTAAAACAATTATTCGCCTCAGGCTCAGTGATTATCCGTGAATATTCACCGATAATCACTTCGCCTTTGGTTAATAATTGTTAATCAGTTATCGTTCTCTTAAGCACTGTTTTATGACCATGAGCAATGTCTTGTTTTTCTTAGCGAATATGCTTCATCGAAGAAGTGCCTGAAAGACCTGATGACCTCGGATTGCTGGTTTGACTCATTGACTCAGGAATTATTGAATCTCGCTCTTAGCGACTATAATCCCTACTGCGACGATAATCGCGATCCAGATGCGTCTGGAAAAGGCCAGTGCGACGGCGTTGAAATATTTAACGCCGCTGGGAGGCCGACATATGCTCTATCGGTCCTTTTGGTATCTGGCGTGACTCTTCTTTTGGCTATGATCTGAGCCAAGCGTTAGTTCACTTGATTAAATGCTTGAACGTTTGTTGTGTTTCTACTTTCTTTATGTGACAAATAAACTTTTTAATCATGTGAATGTAGGAAACCCGATCATGCCTTATTTAGACAGTAGTCAGTCCATATATGCTTTGCGGACCTAGCGATGCTTGAATAGTTTGTTGTCTGTTTGTTTCTATTGTGTGGTTTTTAACTCGTGGAGCTTTAGCTAAAGAGCTATTGTGGTGGATGGGGGAATCAGAATGCCACGCGTAAACAATAGAATATTCGGAACTCAATCGTCTCAAGATCGGCGAAAGGTCCACGTGATCTTTGAGTGATCGGCTCAGGTTCGGAAACATGCAGCAGGGCATGACGCGTAGCCTTTTTAACTCGTGGATACGCGAAGCGTATTTGCGAGTTTTTGTGGGGACTCCGATATGCAAATTGTCACTCACTCACTCACTCACTCCAGTGTAGGCACTTTTCGTAATTAGTCGGATACAGCTCGGGAGCACCGATATGAAGACGACAATTGTCGTCACCGAAGTCTATTGATCAAAGTTCACGCTGAAAGTGTATCGTACCGTTGCCAGAGTTTGTAATGATTTTGATTAGCGAGGCCCTGTTAGGGGTAAATCCCGACAAGCGACATGGCCTTGAAACGGCGACATGAAGGAGCTGAAATGGCGACGAACGAAGAGCCGCTCACGGGAAATTACGACAGCGACCTTCGGCCTTCCGAAATTGCGACGTGAAAAGGTTTGAAACTCAGACACGCGACATAAAGAACCTCACTAACAGGGCCTCATTAGCGGTCTTACTAAAATCAAAAGGAGTTTAAATGTTTCCAGTTAGGACAATGGCCAACTTGGAGACCGAATTTTATGAGTCTTTGACTCGGCCAGGCGCTAAACGTGACCAGATGATAACTATTCGCTCTTCCGACATCGACCGCCACCAAGATTACAAGAAGTGTATGAATTTCAGTTGGCTCGAAAGTGATCTGAAGATGAGAAAATCTCTTGCTAATGTGGTAAGCTTTGATGAGAACTCATAGAGCGAAATGAGCACTTGAATGAGAATTTATATGAGCGAAATGAGCGCTTGTTATTGAACGAAACGACTCTGACTGAAAACAGAATATATTGACGAATCCATGATGTGAAACCGAAGAACTTCTGTCAGGGGCACCCATCGGAGGTGTTCCGCAAAAAAGGTGTTCCGCAGTACACATTCAGCTGGCTGGGAAATTTTTAATTGCTAGTGGCTTCTGCTGGGAATTACTGACTTTTTCAAGCATTTCAAGCCGAGCTGGCTGGGAAATACTTACTTTTTTTCTAGCATTTCCAGCCGAACAGAAGGAGCTGGCTAAAGGAACACTGGAGACTGATGACGAGTGAAAATGAACCCCTCCACCACTCCCTCGGTAGTGACAAACTAATGACCGCTGGCTAAAGTTATCGCGTTTGCGGAAAAAAACGGTTTTGGTCGCTTCTGTCTTCATACACGCGGGATTATGCAAGATCCAACGACATTTTGAGGGAATATATTTTGCATCTTCCTCATTTACATGTAAGATTAATTTTCCATTGTTTTTTTGTCTGTATGCTGAAGTTCTTGTGATGTTCGTCTACAGTTGAGACGAATTGAATGAGCTAACAACAGTATTTTCATTCACAGATTCTGCAGATTTGGGGTGCCAGTTCGGCTTCCCGCTCTCAGTTCTAGAGTCGACAGCGTGATTCTTCAAACAGAAGGCAAGTTTTTATCCTCTACTTTTACGGTAAAAATTGTATTATTTCAGTTAATTTCTTTCGACAACTCCAGGCTGTAGAGGACAAGCATGTGCCAAAAAAAAAAAAAAAAATGTGCAACCTTCAACAAATTGTTAATTTCGTGTTTTCATTCCGAATTCAACAGTGGTTCAACACTGACAGATGTCTGAATTTGGTGGAAGTGGTGGTATATGCCTTAAAGTTGTAGTCAACTGCGCAAGCTTGGAAACAATTTTGTTATATTACCAGGCTAATTGTCAGTTGAGGGGCAATTTTGGCAGGGCACGAAGTTTGTCTGGCCAGACATTATTTTATAGTTGTGTTGTCTTATGGTGTTACGGCTATGCCAGTCCACTACAGTTTTACATGTATCATCATTACTTTTAAATTATGTCTAATGATTCAGATTGGCATCATGAGCACTGTTGTAGTGTAGATTTTTATATGCCCAACTGAGTGAAATTTACTTGTGTGAGATTGCTCCTTATCAATTTATCAGGACAGACCAACATGGACTAAGTAAAGTCCTCTGATTGAAATGCAACTAATCATCAGCTGTTTTGTGTGGGCTTGGGTACTCAATATGTGCAAATAAATATTTTCTCTGTTTATTAGTGTTTTTGTGTATTGTGTATGTTAGTAATTGTTATTATGACCAACATTGTACATTTTTTTACTTGGCAGATCTTTTACTACTCCTTTTTAATATCACCAATTTATCATATCATCCTCTTATTATAACAAACAAGGTTGAGTTAGGCTTGTGACGATGAGCATTCATTGCTTGTTCATTCTTGTGACCCTCTCTCTTCCATCGGAATGAGTTAGGCTTGTGACGATGAGCATTCACTGTTCGTTCATTCTTGTGACCCTCTCTCTTCCATCAGATTGAGTTAGGCTTGTGACGATGAGCACTCATTGCTTGTTCATTCTTGTGACCCTCTCTCTTCCATCAGGTTGAGTTAGGCTTGTGACGATGAGCACTCATTGCTTGTTCATTCTTGTGACCCTCTCTCTTCCATCAGGTTGAGTTAGGCTTGTGACGATGAGCATTCATTGCTTGTTCATTCTTGTGACCCTCTCTCTTCCATCAGGTTGAGTTAGGCTTGTGACGATGAGCATTCATTGCCTGTTCATTCTTGTGACCCTCTCTCTTCCATCAGGTTGAGTTAGGCTTGTGACGATGGGCATTCATTGCTTGTTCATTCTTGTGACCCTCTCTCTTCCATCAGGTTGAGTTAGGCTTGTGACGATGAGCATTCATTGCTTGTTCATTCTTGTGACCCTCTCTCTTCCATCAGGTTGAGTTAGGCTTGTGACGATGAGCATTCATTGCTTGTTCATTCTTGTGACCCTCTCTCTTCCATCAGAATGAGTTAGGCTTGTGACGATGAGCATTCACTGTTCGTTCATTCTTGTGACCCTCTCTCTTCCACCAGGTTGAGTTAGGCTTGTGACGATGAGCATTCATTGCTTGTTCATTCTTGTGACCCTCTCTCTTCCATCAGGTTGAGTTAGGCTTGTGACGATGAGCATTCATTGCTTGTTCATTCTTGTGACCCTCTCTCTTCCATCAGGTTGAGTTAGGCTTGTGACGATGAGCACTCATTGCTTGTTCATTCTTGTGACCCTCTCTCTTCCATCAGGTTGAGTTAGGCTTGTGATGATGAGCATTCATTGCTTGTTCATTCTTGTGACCCTCTCTCTTCCATCGGAATGAGTTAGGCTTGTGACGATGAGCATTCACTGTTCGTTCATTCTTGTGACCCTCTCTCTTCCACCAGGTTGAGTTAGGCTTGTGACGATGAGCATTCATTGCTTGTTCATTCTTGTGACCCTCTCTCTTCCATCGGAATGAGTTAGGCTTGTGACGATGAGCATTCACTGTTCGTTCATTCTTGTGACCCTCTCTCTTCCACCAGGTTGAGTTAGGCTTGTGACGATGAGCATTCATTGCTTGTTCATTCTTGTGACCCTCTCTCTTCCATCGGAATGAGTTAGGCTTGTGACGATGAGCATTCACTGTTCGTTCATTCTTGTGACCCTCTCTCTTCTACCAGGTTGAGTTAGGCTTGTGACGATGAGCACTCGTTGCTTGTTCATTCTTGTGACCCTCTCTTTTCCATCAGGTTCAGTTAGGCTTGTGACGATGAGCATTCATTGCTTGTTCATTCTTGTGACCCTCTCTCTTCCATCAGGTTCAGTTAGGCTTGTGACGATGAGCATTCATTGCTTGTTCATTCTTGTGACCCTCTCTCTTCCATCAGGTTCAGTTAGGCTTGTGACGATGAGCATTCATTGCTTGTTCATTCTTGTGACCCTCTCTCTTCCATCAGGTTCAGTTAGGCTTGTGACGATGAGCATTCATTGCTTGTTCATTCTTGTGACCCTCTCTCTTCCATCGGAATGAGTTAGGCTTGTGACGATGAGCATTCACTGTTCGTTCATTCTTGTGACCCTCTCTCTTCCATCAGATTGAGTTAGGCTTGTGACGATGAGCACTCATTGCTTGTTCATTCTTGTGACCCTCTCTCTTCCATCAGGTTGAGTTAGGCTTGTGACGATGAGCACTCATTGCTTGTTCATTCTTGTGACCCTCTCTCTTCCATCAGGTTGAGTTAGGCT
This sequence comes from Ricordea florida, assembly GCA_949710005.1. Lineage (NCBI taxonomy): Eukaryota > Metazoa > Cnidaria > Anthozoa > Corallimorpharia > Ricordeidae > Ricordea > Ricordea florida. Next base: position 21,971,119 of record OX453285.1, read on the forward strand.
TGTGACGATGAGCATTCATTGCTTGTTCATTCTTGTGACCCTCTCTCTTCCATCAGGTTGAGTTAGGCTTGTGACGATGAGCATTCATTGCCTGTTCATTCTTGTGACCCTCTCTCTTCCATCAGGTTGAGTTAGGCTTGTGACGATGGGCATTCATTGCTTGTTCATTCTTGTGACCCTCTCTCTTCCATCAGGTTGAGTTAGGCTTGTGACGATGAGCATTCATTGCTTGTTCATTCTTGTGACCCTCTCTCTTCCATCAGGTTGAGTTAGGCTTGTGACGATGAGCATTCATTGCTTGTTCATTCTTGTGACCCTCTCTCTTCCATCAGAATGAGTTAGGCTTGTGACGATGAGCATTCACTGTTCGTTCATTCTTGTGACCCTCTCTCTTCCACCAGGTTGAGTTAGGCTTGTGACGATGAGCACTCATTGCTTGTTCATTCTTGTGACCCTCTCTCTTCCATCAGGTTGAGTTAGGCTTGTGACGATGAGCATTCATTGCTTGTTCATTCTTGTGACCCTCTCTCTTCCATCAGGTTGAGTTAGGCTTGTGACGATGAGCACTCATTGCTTGTTCATTCTTGTGACCCTCTCTCTTCCATCAGGTTGAGTTAGGCTTGTGATGATGAGCATTCATTGCTTGTTCATTCTTGTGACCCTCTCTCTTCCATCGGAATGAGTTAGGCTTGTGACGATGAGCATTCACTGTTCGTTCATTCTTGTGACCCTCTCTCTTCCACCAGGTTGAGTTAGGCTTGTGACGATGAGCATTCATTGCTTGTTCATTCTTGTGACCCTCTCTCTTCCATCGGAATGAGTTAGGCTTGTGACGATGAGCATTCACTGTTCGTTCATTCTTGTGACCCTCTCTCTTCCACCAGGTTGAGTTAGGCTTGTGACGATGAGCATTCATTGCTTGTTCATTCTTGTGACCCTCTCTCTTCCATCGGAATGAGTTAGGCTTGTGACGATGAGCATTCACTGTTCGTTCATTCTTGTGACCCTCTCTCTTCTACCAGGTTGAGTTAGGCTTGTGACGATGAGCACTCGTTGCTTGTTCATTCTTGTGACCCTCTCTTTTCCATCAGGTTCAGTTAGGCTTGTGACGATGAGCATTCATTGCTTGTTCATTCTTGTGACCCTCTCTCTTCCATCAGGTTCAGTTAGGCTTGTGACGATGAGCATTCATTGCTTGTTCATTCTTGTGACCCTCTCTCTTCCATCAGGTTCAGTTAGGCTTGTGACGATGAGCATTCATTGCTTGTTCATTCTTGTGACCCTCTCTCTTCCATCAGGTTGAGTTAGGCTTGTGACGATGAGCATTCACTGTTTGTTCATTCTTGTGACCCTCTCTCTTCTATCAGGTGAAGGTATTTTTTTTTCTATGCGCCAACTCTTAAATTTGCACTCACTGTATGTTAATGTTTGCATATTTAAGTCATTGAGATGAAGATGTTCAACAATTTGTTTAGCCATGGTAACAATTTCATTTTGTAATAAATTACTGACAATGAGAAGTCTATTTAGTTGCGGCATTTAGCAGTCAGACATTTCTGGCTTAGTACCTGAAGCCCAGCTTGGTCACATTTGGCACCATGATAAGAAATGGATGTTACTACCTCAGCAGCTTTTTTTGACAAAGAAGTTTATACAAGTTCATGGCAAGGACTCAGTCAAACATTGAAATGGTTTGCAAAATTGACAGTGTGACTGGAAAAGTCAAGTCAATGTAACAACCAACCATGAAATCTGTGAGAAACGAGCATACTCCCAAGGATAAAATCTTAGAACATTTTTGGAGATGGAAGAGTAAAGTAAAACTGAATTGTATGTAATCTTTATGTAATCTTATGTAATGTTCATGCCAGCTACGAGACATTGTACCTCTTTTTTGCACACTTACTGTTCACTGTATGTCAGAATTACAAGAATCAGTTAATAAATGTTTGACAGTGAAAGGTAATTGTCTAATTGTTTAACTCATTAAATAATTTATTGTCCATTAGCCTTTTTGCATAACAGCCAAGCAATCATGATTCCCACCATTTGTTTGGAGAAGTTTTAAAATATTAGCATTAGAATTATTAAGGCATTTTCTCATACGCGGAAGTAAAATAACGGCAAAACTAAAGGAATACAGGACAAGCATGCGTTTTTCACTGATTAATGTCTTTTTCAAATGCTGGCTGGGAAAAAAATCAGCAGACAGTCAGCTGGCTGGGAATTTCCCTGGCAATGTAGCTGGGAAGTGGAACTTTTCTTACCATCCTGCTGGGAGTGCGGAACAGATATTTTTTTCCCAGCAACAGGAAAAAAATACTAAAAATGCCTTTAAAGTGTTTACTTATCATTGTGATGGGTTGAATATTGCATTTTGGGAAAATGTTTCGTTGGGTGCCCCTGTTCTGTGGCCAACCAGGATAGGAAACATCGCATGGAGGACTTTTCTACTGATTTAAGTGTTAGTACTAACAGGAATGGAGTTGTAGAAGTATTGGGACGGCCAAGAAGTATGTCAACATTTACTTGTAAATATGAAGGCGCCTGCCGTGACGGAGAACCATAAAGGTTACAATGTAAGAATCATTAAAGGATTCGAAAAGAGTAAGTCATGTAGAAAATACAATACACCACAAGCCTTAACAATGAAAAGTTTTCTGTTCATTGATTTCCGAATTTACCTTGAAGTGAACTAGATTGTGTTGAAGTAGACATGTTGGAAAAGTAGGCTTTTTTTTTTTTTTTTTGTGAGAACTTTTTTTTTTGTAGGCTTACCTGTTTTGCTTACTGTTGTGTGACTCATCATATTTACATTGTAAAAATAAGCAGTTAATAAGCATAAAAACAGAGATGTATTGCTGTATTAATGATGGCAAGTGTGATTCAGCCTTTTAAGTGCGACCTTGAATATATATGGACTTGCTGTGATCAGTTGTGGTTAGATCATCAGTTGCAAAGTTTGATGATAACAAAGACACTAAGTCAGTGCACCAAAAATTTACGAGCTGTATGCATACTTGATAAAGGATTGAGAGTCTTAAGGATTTTAAGATCATCACTAACATTTTTTGCAAAAATGCAAGAAATACTTGTTTGGTATGATTTGTCAGCTGGGCAATCCTACATGGTTTTGTTCATTATCAGCTGCAGAATCAAGGTGGATATTTCTGTTGAAAACATCGAATAGACTTGTAGCAACAAAAGTCAGACCTTATTCAGAAGGACCCTGGTACATGTGTTAGAAACATTGCACACACAGACAGTGAGCAACAGGATACCAGAACTACATTTGGTTTTGGCTCCATTTAATCCTGTACCCTTATGTTAAGTTATCCAATTTTTTGACAACTGTATGCTTGCCACCTGCCTTATAACTGATGCCCAGTGTAGTCAAATGATTGGCGTCATGTACTCACTGTATGTTTATTTCGAAAAGGTACTCAGCTCCCTGGTCACATTTATGTTATGATTATAGATTATTCAAATTATTCTCAAGTTCATTCAATCACAACTATGAAAAAACACTTCGTTAATTTTAAAATTATTTCTTTTTTCTCTATTTTGTAAACATATCCACGAGTTCACCATAGTCCTACTTTGATTTGCTCTACGAGCTCACTATAGGATGCCTATGGTTGTACGTTATTCTTTACTGAATTTGTGTTTACACTAAATAACATTGGGTATTGCAGTTTACCTCCTTTGTAGTGATAATCGTTCAATTCGTTTGGGCTTCGGGTATCTTCGTTTCACCATGGAAACCCGAAGGATATGATCTTATTGTGGCCTGAGGCATACTGTGAGAAGCGTCATCGAGCTAGTAATCCATCTTTTCCTTGTTGACAAAAATCTTCATTTTTACAATAACTGAGCGAATTCTCGCGCGCTGATTGGCTAATTTTTATCATCAATATAAGTACAGACACATAAAATTTTAATTTAAGTCTTCATTTGACCTTTTTCGCGTTTTGTTATTGTAAAAAACAAATTGACGTCAGTTTTTTATGCGTCTGTCCTATCGGCTCGTGGATCTACAACACTTTGACAATGTTATGACGCAATTTATCATCAATAAGAGGACAGACGCATAAAAAACTGACGTCAATTTGTTAATTCGATCAACGTTCCATTTTTTTCTCGGTCGGGGCATGTTCACGCATTGTCCGTTACTGCTTTCGACTGCTTGCTTCTTGTTTCGTAGATTTGTCGCCCAAGGCAAACAGATGCCTCCAGCTGTGAAACTGGAAAAGCTGGTCCCGACAGACTGTCATATACGAAATGCAAACAGTGGGCTAAACCCTGTGACTACCAACATCAGAAAATTGACTCTTCTTTGGAAATACCATACAGCTCCTTTAATTGTTAAGGAATGGGTTGTTTGTTTTTCATCGTGGAAAATGTGACGATAATATAAATTCTTCTTTTGTCACACAATGTAGTCACTGGATGTTGATCGCGACGTTTCGACTGCTTACTGCTAGTCTTCTTCAGGCGATGGGGTCGACTGATTCTGGCTCACCATTATTTCAGAATCAGTCGACATTTCAGTGCCACAGTAAAGTACTAACTGTTTACTAGCTTTCTGAAGAATGGTCACACTGCATGGTTTGATCCACAGATGAAATAGTAAGTGACACTTTATAATAAAACAAACAGTACCACAGTACAGTACTGTTCAGTAGCTTTACAAGGAATGGTCACACTGCATGGTTTGATCCAAAATAAAATAGTAAGAACCACGCTGTATAGTAAAACAACTTAACAGTACCACGGTGCAGCGCTGCAAATACATTATGTATTATACTTGCTTTTAATGTGACCTGTCGAGACATATCAAGGTTGGTTGGTTAACTGGTGGAATCAGTATAGAGGCCCTTGGACGAATTTTGAAGCAAGATGACTCCTCGATGATAATTTGATGTTTAATTTCAACTATGATAGAGTGATCTGGTTAACAAAACAATATAATAACAGAGTCACTGGTGAACTAAGTAATAAACGAGCAAGCATTGAATGTAACTCACACATGTAACTGAAACTTGGGTCCGCCATATTGTTCTCCACTTGTCCCAGTCTCACGTACTGTTACTGGTCAGTGGTAATCTCTACAAACTTAACGTTGAACAACTTTAGGGACGGACCATTAGAAAAGTGATGGGGGGAGGGTGGGGGGAGGTGGGGAAAAAACAAAAAAAAATTCGTGCAAGGGCAAATTCCAAGAAAAAAATTCATGCAAAGAAGAAGGTAAAAAAAAAAAATTCATGCAGAAGGAAGGTCCAATTGTGACTTTTTCACACGTAGTAAAAAAAATTCGTGCAGAGGGGTTCACCTGAAAAAAAAATTCTTGCACAAGCAGTGAGCGAAAAAAAAATTCGTGCAAGCTGAAAATTCACCACCCCCCTCCCCCCCCCATCACTTTTCTAATGGTCCGTCCCTTATAACGGTCTGAATGGGGCTTAATTAAATGTTTGGTGTTATTTTCCCATAATTTTTAGTGTTTGCTGTTAAATTGGCCAACTTTTTAATGTTTACTGTTTCCAATAAAATACTGTTAAGTGTTTGGACGATTCTTCGGACATCTTTTTCAATGGTTGGACCTCTTCCTTAGTCTTCGAAAGTGTTCGACAGTCTTCGAAAATGTTCGGCAAATCTTCTGAAAAAATTCGGAATTGTCGTAAAATGGCCAAATGCTCCTTGATATACTAAACAAAATAATATTGACCTTTTTGGAGCCGTTTTTGCTTCTTTCTCGCAAAAAATTACTGTTATATAGAATTTTTTAGAGTTAAAATGCCTAAAATTTAACTGTTTCATGTTGCAAAGCCAAAAAATAAAGTGTTTAGTGTTATTGAGGTAACCCCATTCAGACCCTTCTTTATGGACGCCTGCCTGTGGTTAGCCTGAGAACGTAGCGGTGTGTAAATACATATTTTCCCTCTTGTCGAGTTAATAAACGTAGTTATTGTTTGTCAAGTGTGACAGGATACAAGAGCGGAAAATCAATACGTATGTCAAGAAGACTAACATCGAAATATACCTCAAAACGCATTCATCTGTGGATCATATTTTTTTCCTGGTGTACTCCCGAGGATTAGTAATTTTCATGTCCGTCAGTACTTATTCTGTCTTGCCGGTCGTAACACGTCCAACCATGCTCTTGCAAATATTCAAACTACGTCCTTAACTTTGCGAATATTTATTTCCTCATCTGTTTGTTTATCTACTTTTTTTATTTATTCGTCTTTTTATTGCTTTCTTGAGCTAAAAGAATGCAATTCTCCAGAATGTTAAGCCTGTGAAAGACCCACTGCAGAGAGTTGTTTAAACGGTCTATTGAATCTGCGCGCTACAAGTGATGAAACACACGTTCACTGTAGCAAATCTGATCTCTGTTGTTGTTGACGCATAAACCAGAGTGGACGTGTCCAAAACCATAAGGACATAGACACATAACTAGGTGGGTCCTTCAATACCGTCATAAGGTCGGTTCTATTTTTGAGGCTTACTAGTTATAAATGCTTTTTCGAGGGCGTTGCTAAGAATGTCTGGGGGTTCCTAATCGTTAATTCAACTGGAAAAATACTTAACCGCGAGGCATGCAAAAGATAACCATTTCTGTTTACGGATCATTCATGTCAGGTTTGCATATATGCTTGTTCGTTGACGTAACAGTAAGTTCATTGTTTTTGCAAGTCTGACTTGTGGCCATTATCGGATATCGCTCGACGTTCTTTGGATATTAGTTAGTGAAAGATGGGAATGTAATATCTTGACACAGTATATTTGGCAATGATTATATCTTGCGGGCATTTTGATTATTGAATATTCCTTACCACGATCTTACGCAAAGACTTTTAAAGCTGAGTGACATGATATAACTGGACATCTGGAATATGAATGGGAACGCCACGTTATCCATGACAAATTCAACCAACGCATCAATGGCTTCGGACTCAAACGAGAGCGCACTTGGCAGCGAGTCACCCGAGTTCACGACATTAAAACTGTTTCTATATTTCACCATTCTTAGCTTCAGTTCGCTCGGTAACGGAATTGTGTTCTATGTTCTTCTCTTCAATCGTCGACTCTTCCAAGCGTCGTCCAATCTTCTCTTGCTGAATCTTTGCGCGTGTGATTTTCTTACACCGTTGTTGAGTATACCCTTCGATTTGGCTTTGGAAGAAAGAGGTTACATTTGGCCGTATGGCAAGGTACTGTGCAATTTACTTTGGCCTGCCTCGACGTTCACAGCCACCGCATCGGCGCTTTCTCTGGCCGCCATTTCTCTCGACAGGTAAGTTGAAGCTTTCTTTGGTGCGAATCACATGATATTCAATTTAACGCTTACATACGGATAATTAGGAAAACACGAGGTCAATTCTTTCGAAAGCTTTAACTATGTCCTTTCCTATAGTAGCGTTGTTTTACTATGTAGTGTGGTTCTAACGTTTTCATCTGTGGATTAAACCATCATGATGCAGTGTGACCATTCTTTGTAAAGCTACTGAACACTACTGTACTGTGGTACTGTTTGTTTTACTATGCAGTGTGGCTCTAACGTTTTCATCTGTGGATCAAACCATGCAGTGTAACCATTGTTTGGAAATACTGTCGGGAATTGCCTATTGTACTATGGCATGTGATTCTTCTAATTTTTAAACGTTCCGGTCTGCAATGCAGTTTGACGATCCTCTGCAATAATATACTTGGTCTCTAATTTTGTATCATACAGTGTGGTCAAACATACTCATTTGGTGATGAAACCTTAGAGACAGCTTTCCATGTGCGGGCATTATGTTTTTTTTTTTTGATGGAGTCGAGATGTTGCCTCGTATTATTCTCATGATCAGCACCTCCATGGTCACTTTAACATACGCAACTGTATATATTTATTATTCCACTGTCAGTCCAATATAATAAACATTGCAAAACCTTTACCGTGATCCTTAACCCCCCTTTTTTAATTTGTAGAGCTTTTGTTTATATTGTGGTTTTTATATAGACCCAAAGTTGCGTTTTCAATTAGTCTTATCGTTCCAACTCCTTCCTCAATTATTCTCGCGAGCACTCTCAAGTGATGTCATTTTTGGTTTTAATAATCCTGTTGAAACAAGACCAAAGACAATCGATTCAGAGAAAACAATTCAAGATGCACTTAATTGAGAATTCAACCGTTGAAACCTCACCTGTAACTTAGTTTCCGATGTCAAATCTCTCGAGAGATCAGAAGACCATGCTCTTTAACATAGCCCTCAAGGCGCCTTATGAGAGAGATAAAACTCATTACAAGATTGCAGCTACAAAGTCTCTACCGCAGACACAGTGCCAAGAAATGTTATTATGTAACCATGAAAGTTCACACGGATGAGCACTTATCATAAGAGATATCGTTCTTCCACTTGAAACTTCAAAGGATGGCGTTAAAAATTTCATTTTCAAGAGCAAATCTCGGTTTTCTCGAAGGCAAACCGTGCTGTTTTATTTAGTGTCCGGAACAAGAATTGTTTTAACGTCTGTAAAAGTAACTCTTATTAGGCGTATTGCCTAATTCCATGGTGGCACTCAATTGTTTCTCCTGTCGTCTGCATGTAATCTTTCGGCGTACTCGGGATTTTATACTCATTACACAGCTTACTCTTACACAGAAAGCCTTAAACTCTACTAAATATTGTCTTTTTTGAGAATTAAGGTGCGGAAATTAACATCTTTCTACCCCTTTTTATGGTCTTTGTTAAAGTCGAAATATATGCAAAATGACTTTCATGCCTGTCATGAGCAACGCGAACTGCACACACACGAATACACTGATTTCGGCGGAAAATGGAAGTTTGCAGCCGTTTCTGGTCAAAAACCATGCAGTTTGATCATTCTTTTTAGAAAGCTACTAAACAGTACTGTATTGTGGTACTGTTTGTTTTACTATACAGTGTAGTTCTGACTTTTTCATCTGTGGATCAAACCATGCAATGTGACCATTCTTTGGAATTGAAGCTATTGAACTGTATGGTACTATTTATTCTAGTATTCTCTAGAGTTCAAACGTTTTTACTTAGACCTTGGGACAAATGTTAGCCCTGTGTCAAAACTCATGTATCCTCAGTTTTCACATGGAAGGTTAATGTAGGTAAGATTAGGGGTTTCTAGCTGGCTATTTAAGATATAAACTTCGGATCGATAGGATTGAACTAAATCAGTACGTACTGAGTTGGAAGTGTGAAAGGACGGGCAAGGAACTCGGGATAGAAGTGGCGGGAAACTAGTGGGATGCGAGAAAAACGCAATAGCCGGCGGAAACTAGGAAGGTGCGAGTTCTGCAACCGGCGTCAAAATTAAACCATAAAGCCGGAAATACGCTAAGACCCCTCTGTTCCCGCCACCACGGGTTGCGGGACCGAGAGATTTTGTCTCTCCCTTGAATCACATTAGACTGTACACAAGCCATTATTGTCTTCGCTGTATAAGGTATTAAGCGACCTCATATTTCAGGGGCATCTAACGAGCAGATTGAGCCAAAAGCCTCTGAGCTCCTTGTGATGTTTAAAGGCTGGATAAAGAAATGTTTTTTATCATCTAGAATATTTTGATGATCTGTTCGGACATCTTAATTCAGCTGAAAATTGAAGTGTTCGAAAATTTCAGGGAATGACATCTTCATTTCAGAAATTGCTGGCTGGACGGCACCTTCTAAAAACGTCCCAACGAACCATTTGCTCATCCGAAATTACTAGGTGACCTTTTTAAGTGCCAAAAAATGCAAAAATATTCTTTCCGAAAACGTAAGGGACTACTTTTCCCTTGTTGCGAATCTTTTAGGTGATGTTTTAGGGACTGGAGATCTATTCAGTTACACGGTTCGAAAATCCGAGGGCCTGTGTGTTCGATATTCTAAAATTCTGGCCGGCACCTTCCGAACGGATTTTTACCGAAAATAGTCGTCGGGTAACCTTGGATATTCCTGATTTGGCGTAGTTGTCAGTTACTCCTTTACTGCCCTAGACGGACCAGATGGCCAAAATTGTAGACTGAAGCTTAAAAAGAGCTCCTTTTGTTTGCCAGCAATTGAGATCTTTTTGTAAGTGGGATTCAAACAAAAGGAGCTTGCAGCGGTTGCGCCCGGGATGAACATTAGCGTAATTATACTGTTGTTTTATATGAGACGGAAATACAACTTACATAACAAGAAACTTATTGACAAATCAAAATTACTTTACGAAAAAAACCAACATACGTGGATTACCTTTCCTTAATAATAATTGATCGCGGCATTTTGCAAAACCCTAAAAAAAATGTTGCCTAATATCCACGGAGATCACGACCCATTCTATTTAGATTGCCCTGGTGTGTGTCTTTTGTTTAGATTAATTTAAAACAACGGCGACTACTGCCGTACACTTCTGTACATGATTTTTTCGAAACATTCTGAGCAGTAACAATGTCGTTTGTTTAAGGGAAAGTTACAGGATAGTACCTTACTATGATACTGTCTGGTTTATTATACAGTGCGGTTCTAACTTTTCCACCTATGGATCAATGCAGTGTGACCATTCTTTGTAAAGCTACTGAACAGTACTGTACTGTGGTACTGTTTGTTTTACTATACAGTGTGGTTCTAACTTTTTCATCTGTGGATCAAACTATGCAGTGTGACCATTCTTTGTAAAGCTACTGAACAGTACTGTACTGCGATACTGTTTGTTTTACTATACAGTGTGGTTCTAACTTTTTCATCTGTGAATCAAATAATACAATGTGACCATTCTTTTTGAAACGATTGAACAGAACTGTATTTGAGTTATGTTTGCCCTATTATACACCTAATACAGGCTACGAACAAAAGTTTACCAAAATCATACTCTCAAAATTTCTGTCGCACTCCAAATGAATGAAAGTTATACATCATCACCTTTAACTTACAAGGTCTAATATTTTCCTCCCCTATCTTGTTACGCATGCATTGACGTAATTTTGTCAGTTGTTTTACGTGAAAAAATTCATAGCATTTAGCACTGGAATTTAAATCACAGCGCGATGTTATCCAGTAATTAATCTTAACAGTAACTTATCTGTCAACCAGACAAGATATGGTTTTTCAATGAAAAAATTTGATTTTAATAAAGTCTTTTACAAAGCTCTATAAGCTGTAATAACTTTGCGGGTATTCATTTGCATTCCTCACTCCACTCAGATAAATTTAGAAGCTCTTGCTACTTTATCTATACGGAAGTGACCTTCATAATTTTTTCTTTATTACAATTCTCTTTCGCGGTTATACTCATGCCTACAATCTGCGGTCCCTTCTCATCTCTTTCTCTGATAACCAACCCCGAAATAACTGAAAAATGTCGATAGCCATTAAAATACCAGGCTCGAGCTTCAAGGTTTGATGCACAGATGAAAACGTAAGGACCACGCTGCACAGCACAATAAACAGTACCAAAGTACAGACCTGTTCAGTAGCTTTTCATAGAATGGTCACACTGCATGGTTTGATCCGCAGATGAAAATGTTAGGACCACACTGTATAGTAACACAAACAGTACCACAGTACAGTACTGTTTAGCAGCTTTCCAAAGAATGGTCACACTGCATGGTTTGATCCGCCACAGATGAAAAAGATAGAACCATACTGATTATGGTAAAATGTACCACATGCATATACACAGGTATGTACCACAGTACAGTACTGTACAGTACAGTACTGTGTTAGTAATGGGCACACCGTATGGTTTGATACACCAATAACAAATTTATATTTTAATAATAATAATAATAATAATAAATAATAATGATAATAATAATAATCTTTATACAGAGGGCTCACGTCACTGGAAAGTGGTATTCTGTGAGGCCCTTTATAGTACCCTGTTTAGAACTGCAGGGTATAGTAAGCAATCTCGAACGACTTGCTCCTTAGAGACGGACCATTAGAAAAGTGATGGGGGGGGGTTGGGGGAAAAAAAAACAAAAACAATTCATGCAAGGGAAAATGGCAAGAAAAAAATTCATGCAAAGAAGAAAGTAAAAAAAGTTCATGCAGAAGGAAGGTCCAAATGTGACTTTTTCACACGTAGTAAAAAAAAATTCGTGCAGAGGGGTTCACCTGAAAAAAAATTCCTGCACAAGCAGGGAGCAAAAAAAAAAAATTCGTGCAAGCTGAAAATTCCCCCCCCCCCCCCATCACTTTTCTAATGGTCCGTCCCTTAATTCTGTAAGTGAAATGGTTAATCTATTAAAGTGCTAACAAGTTTTAAGTAGGTTGTCAGACAACTGTCGGGGGCTGTGGCGGTAGGTGAGCTTTTTAAAGAGACAACAGCATTTACGTCTGGTGTATCTACGTATTAAAATTGCTCTGTAGGTTCCCTCAAAGCGGCTACGCAACATGATCCCCGCCGCGAGTGACAAATTTATAACCACGCTGCACTGAAAAACAAACAGTACCAGAGTACAGTGCTGTTCATTAGGTGTTCAAAGAATGGTCATGGTTTGACTCACAGATAAAAAAACGTTGAAGCCACACGGTTGTACAGTAAAACAAACAGTACCATAGTACAGTAATGGGATCATGTGTATTTTGTGCACCCCTCGACCGACATATCGATCGACATATCGATCGACATATCGACCGACACTCGACCGATGTATCGGTCGACATATCGACCGACACTCGACCGATGTATCGACCGACACTCGACCGACACTCGACCAGGATATGGCGGTCGACATATCGGCCGATATATCGGTCGAGTGTCGGTCGATATGGCGACCGATACATCGGTCGAGTGTCGGTCGATATGTCGACCGATACATCGGTCGAGTGTCGGTCGATAGGTCGACCGATACATCGGTCGAGGGGTGCACAAAATACACATGATCCCAGTAATGTTCAGTAGCTTTCCTAGGAATGGCCTCACTGCATGATTTCAGCCACAGATTGGAGAGCGGGAAAATTTCCTTACAATTTCTTTGCAAGCGATTTTCTTAAGAAGACGTGGTTTAGCAAATTAATACGTTGAAACAAAAGTTCAACACGAAGATCAATATTAATTTTAGAAATACTTCACTATTATCAAGGTCAACTCAATCAACTTTTCAACAGCAGCGAAATACAATCAGTCTTGGAAGAAGCTGTTAAGTCAATATACTTTGGTGATTAGATGGTCACCACAAGAATTTAAAAACTGTAAAATATCCACTCGTCGGCAATGAAATGGTGTAGATCGGTCTAACAGGCGCCGTTGAGGATTTGTTTTCCTTTCGCGTTCCAATATAGAACTTATCCAGTTTTGTCTGTCACCTTCTTGACATAGCGGAATTCCCCACAAATCCGACCAGTTTTGCATGTGAAATTACCCCCACAAACAACGAACTCCGTTTCCTGAATTGCTTCCTCGATTTACTTTAATTTAAAATTAAAAGCCAAATCAAAAATAATGACTGAAATTTTCGACTGAAAATTAAAGACACCCTAATCATTGAGTTCAGGGGATTGAAATACATGATGTGGAAATTTTAAAAAATGTGGCTATCGTTTTACATGTCATTTTTGGCCCTTGGTTGTAAAATAATGTAACTAATGTAAGTAAACAAGTAGATTATCTTCTAATTATTTGCAGACGTGCAATAATTTGCGTTATCATTTTAATTAGAGGTCAAAAGTACATTGAGGGAATAATGCAATTTATTTTTAGTCACGACCCTGGGTCTATCAATATCCATTCTTTATTTTATTATTTTGATATTTCGTTTCGCCAGCAAAGCAAATTAGAATTGGTTGATTAAGGACCATTTCGTTGTGTAGGGACCTTTGACACGGTTGGGATTAATTGCCAATTGGAAACACTAGTACCAGAATTAGATTACGTGCTCGAGATTTCTATGGGGGGATAGTTTATGTGGCCGAAAGCCGAGTTTACAATCGTATCATACAAATCGAGAGCGAATAATCTAATTGTTTTAGTAAAAATCATAATAAACGAATCAAATTAAAATCTGCCTGATGAGTGCGTAAGCACGAAACTCAGAGTTGCAGGGAATCATGTGTGTTTTCATTTAGTAACCCAATTCTATATACCGCTCTACACAAATGTGTATTGAGCACTATTCAGCAGTGTTTTCTACAACTTCTCACGATTAATAAACGAATCATTTTTGGTTGAAAAAAAAAAACACCAAAATACAAAATCTTGCTGCGAAACTTCGCTAAAGTGCGAATACGTCACCATTTTGAAAACGATCTTCAACCAAGTGGTGTTCAATTAAATAATAGAGTGTTTCTGTCGAGGAACTAACGGCTGACAGTTGCCCCGCGGAAATTTAATGTTCTTAATACAAATATTTGCTAGTTTTGAGAACATCAAATTTGCAAGGGGCAACTATAAGACCGATAGTTCCGAGACATATACTCTAAGGGACGGACCATTAGAAAAGTGATGAGGGGGGGGGGGGGGTGTGGGGAAAAAACCAAAAAAAATTCATGCAAGGCAAAATGCCAAAAAAAAAATTCATGCAAAGAAGAAGGTAAAAAATAAATTCATGCAGAAGGAAGGTCCAATTGTGACTTTTTCACACAGTGAGCGAAAAAAAAAATTCGTGCAAGCTGAAAATTCCCCACCCCCCCCCCCCCCACATCACTTTTCTAATGGTCTGCGCCAGCTGAAAAAACAGTCAAAATCCACCAAATGCAGATCAATCAAATGTTTATCCTTGCGTACAGCCTGAGATTTCTATAATTCGCAACCTACATTGGCTAAAAAAATACGTTATAACTGTCAGAAAATTCACATTTTCACGGACGGGTACTATCCATCCGGGTATTTTCCTCGGAAAGACACTATGGGCTGATGGTGTTTCTCCGCGGACGAACACTATCGCGTCACGTGATCAAATTAAACCAATAAGAATCGGAGAAAATTTAGTGGTTAACTATAATGGCTGATACCGTGCAGTAGTTCAACCAATCAGGTTGAATAAAATATTGAAAGTTATCGGAGAAAAGGTTTTTTTTAAAAAGAGGAAAAGAAATCCATGTTAGAATTTAACCCTGGGTTAGCATTAATCGGCCTTCGAACAACCGGCCCCTGAAGTTAGGGACGGACCACTAGAAAAGTGATGGGGGGGGGGGGGGTGGGGAAAAAAAAAATTCATGCAAGGGAAAATGCCAAGAAAAAAAATTCATGCAGAAGGAAGGTCCAATTGTGACTCTTTCACACGTAGTAAAAAAAATTCGTGCAATGGGGTTCACTTTTCTAATGGTCCGTCCCTTAGGTAGGTCAGGAGCCGTATGGCTCACTCTAGGAAACTATAACGATTGACCAAGGTTTCTTTTAATCTCTTCCAGATTCCGTATTTTGATGCACCCGTTCACGCCGCGTTTGACAAAGAGACAGATCACAGTGATTTTGCTGGGAATTCACGTGTTTTCTTTGCTACTAGTTATTCCTTACATAACGTTTCTCAGACTCGAAGATCAGAAATGCACGGAGAACTGGCCGAGGTTTGAATACAGACAGGCCTATACGGTGATTTTGTTCGTATCACAGTACGCGTTACCGCTTATTTTTATGGTAACGTTTTATTCACTTGCATTATCAAGACTCTATTCTACCGGCTACAGAACACTGCGTTTACGCTCAAAGGAACAGGAGAGCCTGCGGGAGAGTCCCGAAAACGACAGTAATGGCACGGGCAAAAACCCGATTCGCAAAATAAGCGCGCGGGTCGGGTACTGCTTGAAACACTCGGGCGAAATGAGGGCCGAGGTACGCGCTACAAAAATGTTTATCGCAATTGTAACAGTGTTTGCGGTATTTATGCTACCGAATCAAGTGCTTTGGTTGTGGTCCGATTTTGGTGGCGGGCACCATCACATTCAGTTGAATACGATCAAAATCGTTTGCTGGCTCTTCACTTACACGAACTGTGTTTGTAATCCTTTGATTTTCATGGTTTTTGGAAAGGAATTCCGCGCGGCGTTTTTGTCCCTTCCCAAGAGGCTGTACAAGTCCTCTCGGAAACGACTCAGCATCTCACGGACGAGTGTGCCTGATACCGAGTGCACTCATCACGTGACCAATCCTTCACCAGTTCCCAGTCTCTCGACTCTTGATGAGAATGCAAGAGCTTTTGACAATATTCGGAAAACAAGTTATTGTTAAGGTTTTTTGGATTTTTCCCTGGTTGTGGACTTCAGCTACATTTTCATTGCAATGAGAATTCTTAGCGCTTACTGAAATATATCCAGTTAAAATCATGACTGGCAGTTGCGGAAGGAAAACCCTTGTGTAAGAGTTCAATCCAATGAAAAGCGCACACGTAATTGAGTATTCTCAGATCAGTTGTCACGTGACGTCGTGCTGCGAGGATATAGTTACCATGTTTTCAAGCAACGTCTGTAACATATACGGTGTACCGAAGGCTCAGCTAAGATTGCGCTTGATCGAAACACAAGATGTCCCGTATGTAAAAGACGATTGCCTAAATGAACAAACAAACAAAGTGTATACGTAATGCAGTGCATGTCTTATACATGAAGCACATTGGACATTTCGGTGCCAGTGCTGGTCAGATTTGGTTACCGAGTTAAGCCGTATATTACTCATAAAAACAATTTCGATATATATATCTTAGATACATTGGTAGACTATTTCCAGATATTATTGGGGACTGATAAGAGATAAAGACCTTATATCTTATATATAGTACTTCAAATATTTTAGCATTGGCCATTTTTATACTAGTATACTGAAAAGGGCACATGACGCATTATGCGTCCAAACGAAAAACCTTTAGTAATGCGTCGTTCAAGACGTATTATGAAGGATAGTTTGTCCAGACGCATAATACGTCTTGTACCTGTCTTTATACTGGAGACGAATAACCAGACGAACTACGAATGTTTGCCCAAGTTCGTCTAGACGGGTAATGCGTCCCCTATTATAAAAACGGCCGTTGTTTGTTCATTTTAGAGCGTAATAAAAGAAATAAATCAGCTCTTTCTTAAATTGCCTTTCTGGATAGTGGCAGGAAAAATCTCAGGCGACGGCGGATGCACGAAAGGAAAAAAGGGCGGGAAAACGCAGCAATTTGATTGGTTTATTCTCATTTTTCCGCTGATTTTTTTCTGTTTGCTCAGTTTGCCATCAAAAATTTATGCGGCTGCATTCTTCTTTTTCTAAAACGTAAATTGAAATGAAATGGTGCAACTAGCGATCTAATAAGTCTAATATTGAAAATATAACTTGATAGAATACCATCTGGTGTGAAGCATCATACGGGACTGAAAATAAATTCTTAAGCGGCCTCCGTAAATAAGTGAGTCAGTTCTGCAACAAGCTTTAGTGAAAAGTTCAACGAATTTTGAGTGTAATTTTTGCTCCTTTTTGATTGCGACCGCCTTTAGATTGTTTCGCATGCCTCGCGCTGTTTTGTGGTATAGATGACAAGAAGATAAGCCAATCACGTTGCAGTGTTTAAGATAGCATCGGCTGTGGTTTGGTATTTTAATTTATTTTAGTTTAGTCATCCAGGCTGGTGTCTGTGAAAGCTTCTATTGGATAAAAATTTAAGGAACCTTTTGAACGCCCCCAAGTCAATCGATTACACTCCGATTTCTTAGGAGGTTGGAATTATATACTACTCCACGAATTACACGCGTTGAAAGCCACCGCGACTGACTTTGAGGAGAAAATTTAGAATGCCGATTGTTACGTTTCTTCCGCTTCTGCTCGGTGAGTTTGAATCATACGTTTTGCTGCATACTCACCTAGAAAGATAATCTAGTATTTGAAATTGTAAAGGCAAAAGTTGTAATTTCTGTGGTAATGAAGAAAAATCTCCCTGTGACTCTCACGTATTTCCATTGTTTGTTCGCATTTTCGAAATAGTTTTTCTCTATAGAAAAAGTTTAAAGAGAGTCGGGTAAGATATGTAAAAAACGATCCCCCCATCTGTTATTAAACCCATGCAGTGAAATCCTTCTTTGTAAAGCTACTGAACAGTACTGTGCTGTGGTACTGTTTGTTTTACTATACAGTGTGGTTCTATCTTTTTCATCTGTGGATCAAACCATGCAGTGTGACCATTCTTTGTAAAGCTACTGAACAGTACTGTGCTGTGGTACTGTTTGTTTTACTATACAGTGTGGTTCTATCTTTTTCATCTGTGGATCAAACCATGCAGTGTGACCACTCTTTGTAAAGCTACTGAACAGTACTGTGCTGTGGTACCGTTTGATTTACTATACAGTGTGGTTCTATCTTTTTCATCGGTGGATCAAATCATGCAGTGTAAACAGTACTGTACTGTGGTATTGTTTCTTTTACTATACGGTGTGGTTCTTCAGTACAATTTCATTTGTGGATCAAACCATGCAGTGTGACCATTCTTTGGAAAGCTACTGAACAGTGCTGTACTATGCTACTGTTTGTTAGTTTTTGAAATTGTTTTTTCCTCAGGAACGTTGGTAAAGCACCTATTGTAAAACCGAACATGAACATTCGATTTACATTTCAATTTCAACACTCGAAACACTTTTTACTCATTGATCGAGAGTATTTTTGTACACAAATTTTATTTCCTCTTCTCTCTCTAAGCGTGAATATTGCGTTTTTTATACAAACCACAGCGAATATTGTGACTGATTTCCCTATTGCACTATTTCGGTAGTTTACAACAGAAAGAAAATTACAATGCGTCATAAAAGTAAAATAAAACAACATTAAATTACACAAATCCTTTAAGGTGGAATGTGCGCAGTGACCAAAGAAGCTTAGGCTTTCGAATTGGTCACTGCCATGTGTGACATTCCTCTTTGAAGTCAGGACGTTGCTGTTGAGGTTGTGAAAGACAGTCCAATTAAAATAAAGCTTTTAAAAGAATCATTAAAATATCTATGTTTAGTGTTAAAAAAGCCAATGGAACTTGTTGCCTATAATTGTACTGATTGTACGCAAAGACGTCTGTCGCGTTTTGCGGTTGCGCTTTTTAAACTTGTTCTACTTTACTTAATTAGGCCATTTTCATCATTTTATTCTCAAGTTTTTCATTTCGGAAAGTCAAATCTGTGGGCGTGAATGCCTAAATTTTTCGGGACTCATTCATCCAAATAAGCATCTTTGTTTCATAAATCCTCTTTTTCAATCTTAATTAGAACAATTTTTTTCATTCTTGTGGGATCCTGACTAAAACCTTAAACCACTTCTTTCTAATTGTATCTAGCTTATGTCGAACTTTTCTTATAATTTTTTCTTCCTTTGTACCTAACAAATCTTTATCTTTCAGATTTTTTGTCGTGAACTTTAATTTTTGTATTTAACTTGTACACAGATTGACGTCCAGTTTGACAGGCTAACTAACGTCCGATCTTACCCCAGAGAAAGAACTTAATTGCCAACCGCAATGAACATGTACCGTCTTGTACTGTATGATATGTGTGGTATATAAATAGATTTAGGCAAGCCTAAAAGCGGAGCTCCTCACACAGACCCTCACACATTGAAAATGCTGTGACTAAAGTTATTAAATACGCCTGGTGTACGCAACTACTTAAAGAAGATTCGATAGCTGAAATAAATCGTCAAAAAAAAACATCTAGCTCGCGACTCAACGGAAGAGCCATTGCGAGAAAAACAAAGCCTCGTTTCGGTTTAAGACCTTCTAAATATCCCGGATGACTATGGCCGCCACTGTTGGGGCAACGTCGTCGTCGTCGTCGTCGTCGTCGCTAGGCGCCCGCGCCCGCGAGCCATGCCGCTAGCCACGATGACCATGAAAACTCAAACGCATGGTTTTCTCAATTTCTATCCTCGCACGGTAGTTATGGGGCTCCGCTGTGGAGCTCCGCTATAAATCCATTACTCTTACCGTAATTTTGCGTAGAACGTTATACGGCAGTAAATGTTGTAATAGACCTTATTCGCTTTTTCCTTTTTGTTCCCATTACAGATCAGGTGATACTACTCAGGAGATTTAATTTGACCCTTTGTCTTGTTCATTAAAAAGAGTGCATGCAAGCATGAATGTGTCTGCCTGCACTCTTTTTAATGAACAAGACAGAGGACCAAATCTCCTGAGTATCATCACATGATCTGTATTGTGAAAACGGTACAAGCGAATAAGGTCTATTGTGAGAACATGAATAATTAAAAGAAGCGCAGTTCTCATGATTACATGAATTTTATTGCCTGGATTCTCTTTCAGTTTGCCAGCTAGAAAAAATGATAGAATTAACGATTTCCGCACATGTCCCTACTTCATTATGCATGCTGTAGCCATACTGTTTCATTCTGCAATAACAAGAAATGTGTACATGTGCATTACCCTAAACAATTCATCTGCTGCATGCATAATGAAGTAGGGACCTGTGCGGAAATCTTGCCCAAATTATTTTCATGTGCCAGTTAGCAACAAAACAATATCCTATCTTTGTTGTCTTACTTTTCTGCTTTACAATTTAGGTTGAAGTTGATCTGATATATACGATACCGCAAGAAACGTGACTAAAAATTTAGACTAAGCCCGCCCAATCAACCTTTAAGTGTTTTCTGAATTATTAAGCTAGATTACTACTTAGTATTGCAGAGTTCAAAATGCTATAGCTCCTTCTCCAGTTACCGGCACATTCAGCGCATTCTTTCACCATTGTGTGTAAATTATTCAGTAGCATCTTTTTGCTGCCCGGCCTTATATTATGTCATATGTGCCGGTACCTGGAATAAGACCCATAAATTCAAAATGCTTTAACTTGGCACCAAGCAGTTTTAAACCCTCTGTGAAATTCGGAATGATTCATATATTTTTCTTTTCTCCTGTGCAGTGAATTTTGTGAAAAAAGACTCTTGACGATATCTCAATTTTTATTGATAAAAATGCGGTGTTTTTCTTGTTGTACATGTCTAACTCTGGGAACTTGGGAGAACCGGACGATCAATGCATGCACGTTACCAGAGAGCAAGAGAAAATGAGGAAAGAGAACATAACCCCGTCTGATATGATAAGGGGACAGAATCAAGAGAAAATGAGGAAAGAGAACATAACCCCGTCTGATCATGATATAATAAAGGGACAGAATCAAGAGAAAATGAGGAAAGAAAACATAACCCCGTCTGATATGATAAGGGGACAGAATCAAGAGAAAATGAGGAAAGAGAACATAACCCCGTCTGATATGATAAGGGGACAGAATCTATTTTTAGTGCGGAATCTATTTATATCTCGTTTTATGCCTCCGCGGTTTCCCCATGGCGCATTGAAATTACAACCACGTGATGAAAAGGACATCAACCATTGGTCAGTTTAAATAGTTTCCGGATCTAAAAATAGATTTTGTCCCCTTATCACAGTAAGAGAACCCAGCATGGAAGATGCATTCTCTTACCTCATTTTCTCATTTTCCTGAATTTTTCTGACGGTTTCTATAGTGGTTTGAATTGGCAGTGAAAGGAATGGGCCAAATATGTACGTGGTGAGGCCCTGTTGTTGGGACTCTCTATTTTGTACTGTCATTTTTTAGTGGAAGGGTTTCTAAAAGTAACGCACTCTGCTATGTTAACAGGATTCTTCTGTTTTCGCATTTCTTTTAGCAACATTGCCTTTCAGTACTGGTGACGTGGGATCCTGCAGTCTTCACATGTACTTTTACAAGACGCGCATCTCATGCGAGATTCCGTTTTTCCGAGGTCTTCAAATGGGACTGATACACAACTGCAGGTTTGTAAGTAAACTTGTGCTCAGATACAAAGTACTAATCACAATTCCCTTCTTTCGACATACAATTGTACAGTGTGGATCTAACTTTTTCATCTGTGGATCAAACCATGCAGTGCGACCATTCTTTGTAAAGCTACTGAACAGTACTGTACTGTGGTACTGTTTGTTTTACTATACAGTGTGGTTCTAACTTTTTTATCTATGGATCAAACCATGCAGTGTCACCATTCTTTGGAAAGCTACTGAACAGTACTGTACTGTCGTACTGTTTGTTTTATTATACAGTGTGGTTCTAACTTTTTCATCTGTGGATCAAACCATGCAGTGCGACCATTCTTTGTAAAGCTACTGAACAGTAACTGTGGTACTGTTTGTGTTACTATACAGTGTGGTTCTATCTTTAAATTTTTCATATGAGGATCAAACCATGCAGTGTGACCATTCTTTGTAAAGCTACTGAACAGTACTGTACTGTGGTACTGTTTGTTTTACTATACAGTGTGGTTCTAACTTTTCCATCTGTGGATCAAACAATGCAGTGTGACCATTCTTGTAAAGCTACTGAACAGTACTGTACTGAAGTACTGTTTGTTTTACTATACAGTGTGGTTCTAACTTTTTCATCTGCGGATCAAACCATGCAGTGTGACTATTCTTTGTAAAGCTACTGAAGTGTGGTATATCAACAGTACTGAGCGGCCTTAACTATTTCTCTGCAGTGACGGTTTTGAAACTTTGATCAGCTGCATTAAAAATGTAACCCGAGAATGTGAACACAGTTGGCGATCAGATGAATGGATCGACTTCAACGTTCGTCAAAATATTCGTAAACAGTTTTATTGTTATGATGGAGCGCTGGTTCTACCGTTCGTTCTATGTGGGAAAGGGTACTACGAAAAAGGTCCGCAATGCGTGCAGCCTTTTCACCGAAAACTTCGCAGGAACATAACTGACCCGACACTATGCTAGTAAGTGACATTAGTGCCAACTAACTGGCATACTATTACAAATCCTGGAATATGTTTGGTTTACGTATTTACTATCTATATAGCAAGTTTTGAAAAGGCGTCCTTTTTCAGCTCTACAACGTGCTACATGGTATGGCATAGAGTTGTGGTATCAAATTGGAGTGGTAATACATTCGCAGCCCAGGGGGGGACTGGCATATAAGAGGGGTGGGGATGCTCTTTGGAAACTGTGAATTAAATCTCCAAAGGAGACCGATATGGGTCTGGCCCTAGTGTTTTTTGACCCTTAAAAGAGACAGTGTTAAAGTCTTCAGTTAGGTATTCACGTTATAGAAAACTTTGATTATATGAATCGAGTAAATAAAACGAATTAAAAATATGCATGTTAAATATATATTTTTAATATTTCTTCGCGTGCAACCTTAAGCGAGACCTTCACGGCTAAATATAATGGCGTTTTGCCCAGAACACCATAAGTGAGACCAAAATCCGAAATTTACACCCTCAGGCGAGATGACGAGCATCCCCGTCTATTTCATAAGCGAGTCCCGCTCCCGGGATTTGCAGTCACGTTGACGCTGAGAGTTTAACAATTAAAAGTTAGAACCATCATTGTATGACTCAAGGTTTGACTCTGGGAGCAAAAAGGTTAAAAGTTAGAAATACATTGTATGACTCACGATTTGACTCTGGGAGCAAAAGGGTTAAAAGTTAGAACCACATTGTATGACTCAAGGTTTGACTCTGGTAGCAAACAGGTTAAAAGTTAGAACCACATTGTATGACTCACGATTTGACTCTGGGAGAAAAAGGGTTAAAAGTTAGAACCACATTGTATGACTCAAGGTTTGACTCTGGGAGCAAAAGGGTTAAAAGTTAGAACCACATTGTATGACTCAAGGTTTGACTCTGGGAGCAAACAGGTTAAAAGTTAGAACCACATTGTATGACTCACGATTTGACTCTGGGAGCAAAAGGGTTAAAAACTGGAACCAAATAGTGTTACTTAAGGTCTGACTTTGGGAGTGAAACGGTCAGCTTAAATAACGACATTGTATATTTGGCTGGAGGAGTGAAAGGGTTAAAAGTTGAAGCTACATTGTATCATGACTCACGGTTTGCCTTTGAGAGTGCAAGAGTTAAAGAGCTAGAACGACATTGTATAACTCCAGGTTTGATTCTAGAATTGAAAGGGTTGAAAGTTAATACAGGATTGTATGACTAAAGGTTGGACTCTGCAAGTTGAAAGGTTAAAAATTGTAACCGTGTTTTTTCAGGATTTTAGTATAAATCTACTAGCGTTCTATCACAAATGCCGCGCTCTGATTGGCTACGCTACCCACTATCTATTCTGTGATAGATAGTGAGTAGCGTAGCAGTGTGCCTCTGCTAACAAAATGGCGGCCGCTTCCTCACGCTTTCGAAGTGTCTGTGAAGAAGATTTAAACAGTTTACTGGTCGAGGCTGTTCCAGAAAAGACAAAGTTTTGAACGACTAGTAGATTTATACTAAAACGATTAGATTATTCGATCGCTCTCGATTTCTATGCGTGATAGCGATAGAAATCTCGAGCTTATAATCTAATTGTTTAATAGACTCTGGGAATAGTGAGGCCCTGTTAGGGGGGTGCCCATGTCCCCTGTCTGAATTTCACAAGCGGCTATGTCGGCATTTCGCAAGGTTCTTATGTCGCCTGTCGGAATTCACCCCTAACAGGGCCTCAATAGTGGGTAAAGGTGCGTTATATTAGCAAAACAAGAAGCATTATTGATTTCATTTTCTTTTTCTTCATTGCAGTGAGTTCTCCAAAGCGAAGAATTGCATTCGAGAACTTCTAGAAAAGGAATGTTCTTTAAAGAAGAATTCCCAAGAAATTTACTCAAACATTATATTTGATGGTTACAATCCATTCTGTGTTAACAGAGCTTATGATCCTCCTACGACAGTCTCCACTCCTTCCAGAAAACATCAACAGAAAGTTACCTCGCCCACTATAACACAAAAACCAATGTCTCCTAAAACTGCTCTTTCAACTAGTAAAGCAATAACTGTCAGTAGTAAATTAAGCGTCATATTTTTAAATGTAGTCTATATCATCATCTATTTTACGTTATTTGATGTTCGTCTATGATCAGTTTCTCTTAGATATGCAAATATTTGGTAAATATATAGACTGACAGATAGACTGACAGACAGACAGACAGAAAGACAGACAGATAGATAGATAGATAGATAGATAGATAGACAGACAGATAGATAGGTAGATAGATAGATAGATAGATAGATAGATAGACAGATAGATAGATAGACAGACAGACAGACAGATAGACAGACAGACAGATAGATAGATAGATAGGTTGATAGATCTGACAGACAGATAGACTAACAGACAGACAGAGAGATAGATAGATAGATAGAGACAGACAGACAGACAGACAGATAGATAGATAGATAGATAGATAGATAGACAGACGGACAGATACATAGATATGTTTATCCATGCCTTTCGCAGTGGCAATTTATGCTGAGTTGCTGGTACACGTCAGTAACGTTTTGTACAATAGCATATTTCACAGTTGCAAAATCCACCAGGCGATCAGTGTTTGTGATTAGAAATCATAAAAATGGGCGGCATAGGCCAATTAGTAAAAAATTCTGCTATACATTAGAAGGGAAAGATGGGGTTCAGTTATTAATACGCGTTCTGCGCAAAAAACCGTCATAAGCGTCCTCACGGCGATGTTTTAAGGTTACGATCAGTCATTGCCACTAGTTTTGAACAGTCGTGGGGATCCATAAATAAGATGCTTCGAATTAGAAACTTTCACCTATCCTAATCATAGGAAACTTACCATCAGCCAGAACTGGCCGGTCAGACCAGTCCATTTGTAAAGAGAATTCCACTATCAATCAGAACTGTCCAGCCAGATCAGTTTACGTCTACATAGCATGTATAGCAGTGACCGGTTTTAAGCGAAAACTCTCAAGAGAAGCCTAAGGGACGGACCATTAGAAAAGTGATGGGGGGGGGGGGGGGGGGGCGGGGTGGGGAAAAAAAAACAAAAAAAATTCATGCAAGAGAAAATGCCAAGAAACAAAATTCAAGCAAAGAAGAAGGTAAAAAAAATTCATGCAGAAGGAAGGTCCAATTGTGACTTTTTCACACGTAGTAAAAAAAATTCGTGCAGAGGGGTTCACCTGAAAAAAAATTCCTGCACAAGCATTGAGCGAAAAAAAAAATTCGTGCAAGCTGAAAATTCCCCACCCCCCTCATAACTTTTCTAATGGTCCGTCCCTAATTTATTTTCAATTTGACCTGCCCGGCTGGTCCGTTCTGACGTTTGGTAAGCGCCCAGACTCCCTCGGTTGGAGGGCAACCCTTGTATCGAGAGGATAATTATATGCAATCTGATTATGTTTCGGTTTTAGTAGTTTGTATTAACTATAGCTTAGAGCACTGAGTTCTTTGTTGATTAAATCTGTAGTTGTGAAAGATCTATTTTTGACATTTTTGTTTAGCACTATCACAGGCAAACTCTGAATTAGGAAATCCGAGTTCTTCTAGTAGGAGTCGAACTCACGACCTCCCTATTAATAACTAGCAAGAGAAAATGAGGAAAGAGAACATAACCCCGTCTAATATAATAAGGAGACAGAATCAAGAGAAAATGAGGAAAGAGAACATAACCCCGTCTGATATGATAAGGAGACAGAATCAAGAGAAAATGATCGAGGAAAGAGAACATAACCCCGTCTGATATGATAAGGAGACAGAATCAAGAGAAAATGATCGAAGAAAGAGAACATAACCCCGTCTGATATGATAAGGAGACAGAATCAAAAGAAAATGAGGAAAGAGAACATAACCCCGTCTGATATGATAAGGGGACAGAATCAAGAGAAAATGAGGAAAGAGAACATAACCCCGTCTGATATGATAAGGGAACAGAATCAAGAGAAAATGAGGAAAGAGAACATAACCCCGTCTGATATGATAAGGGAACAGAATCAAGAGAAAATGAGGAAAGAGAACATAACCCCGTCTGATATGATAAGGACACAGAATCAAGAGAAAATGAGGAAAGAGAACATAACCCCGTCTGATATGATAAGGAGACAGAATCAAGAGAGAATGAGGAAAGAGAAAATAATCTCGTGAGGGGACAAAATAAGGAGACAGAATCTATTTTTAGCGCGGAATCTGTTTATATCTCGTTCCATGGGTGCGCGGTTTCCCAATACCACAAGTGGAAAGTCTAGGTATCCAGCATTTCAAAAAACCTTTAAATTTCCCCTAACTGTACGATGCCACAAAAATTTCCGCACCCGCTTTTGACCGCCATTTTGCTCAAGACTTCTTCCCACCCTCCCCTCCCACAATGATACCAAATAGTACCTGACAGCACGGGAAGGTTACTTAGCTGTTTTGAATATTGGTGTAAATTTTCGGCGGGTTTAATATGTTTGATTATGGGTGAAGAAACTGTAGGCTTCTCATCGCTTTTCTCCAAACTTTGCGAACTTTCATTTAACAATGAAGCCACTAAAGGATGGG
The DNA here is from genome assembly GCA_949710005.1 of Ricordea florida. Classification (NCBI taxonomy): domain Eukaryota; kingdom Metazoa; phylum Cnidaria; class Anthozoa; order Corallimorpharia; family Ricordeidae; genus Ricordea; species Ricordea florida. Next base: position 21,998,350 of record OX453285.1, read on the forward strand.
ACATTTATCGGCGGCCGCGCTACACAGATCATCGCCGTAGGGCCTTGAAACGATGTTTGTATGAGACACTCTTCGAGGAACTCAGAGCTCCCTGGGTCGGAAAACTTGTTCACTCGCAGGAAAAAAGCGGTAATTTGAAAAGCAGTTCTCCTAAAAGTGTGCTAAATAAGTTTTCTACGAGAGCTTTTGAGCTCAGACTTGCTCGAAAGTTTGATGATGCAGACAGACTTGACCATTTCTTAAGACAGTGGAGGAGTTTACAAGGTTTGTAAGAATTTACATCTTCATGGGGTCAGAAGGAAGTCTCTGGCTAGATTTCTTTACCACGCCATGCTTCACTGTGCCTGCTGTGGCCGTAATGGTTTGTTTTTCGAAAACAAGAAATGCATGTGCACAGGGTTCGTGCTACTCCTTAAACTCCTTAAAAACTCCTTAGATTTGATTTACATTCTAAAGGGCGCTTAAAAACTCCTTAAATTTATAAAATTCAGCAAAAACTCCTTAAGAACTCCTTATTTCTTGTCTAACAATCTTCAAACTAGGGTATTGCAAAAGCAGAGTACCATAAAAACTATGAAATGCGAATTACCGCCGCAAATACACATCATAAACCGACAAAAAATATGAAAGTCATTGCGTCTTTTATTAGTCAGGCGTTCCTGCTCCAGTTGTATTGGTCCTGGGAAACAAACAAACAAAATACTCCTTAAAAATTGTATTTTTGGTCCTTAAAAAGCCCTTAAATTCTGTTTACTCACCCCAGCACGAACCCTGTGTGCATTTCAACTATTCATCCTCCACTAACTACACTATGTATTCATAATGAAGTATGACATGATTAGGAAATCTAGCCAAGTTTTTTAGACACCTGTACATGTATCTGTTGAGGGGGTAATGATTTTGGTAAGATTCAAAACTTAACACTGATTCGCTTAATACCTTGAGTTCTGGTTGCAACTTTTCCAAAGGGATGTACCTACGAGCAGAGGCACTTCGATCTTCCTTGGAAGGGCCTCTGCTTGCAGGGAAAAGTGGCATAATGAAGTAGGGACCTGTGCAGAAATCTTACCATGATTTTTACTAGTCACTAGTGAAAAAAAAAACACCAGTATTACACGACTTTCTGCAGAATATATCGCTTGTTTCATGTATGACAGAGAAATAAACATATATTTCTGTCCACCCCACTGGTTCTATTGTTGGTCCTATCTAGAGTAAAACCACAGACAGTACAATGTCATATTTGTACAGTTTAAAGGCAAGCATTAACTCTAAAGCAAATGATAATTATTTGTTATTGACCTAAGGGTCAATATGCCACATAATGGTCAGGTTATTTTTATGCATTTTTGGTCAACAGGACAAAGTCATGGTTGATAGTACATCTGTGTCAATAAAGAACTTGGCTACAAAGCTTAGATGGTAGAGCGAACAGTTATACCATCATTATTTGCAAGGCTATTGTCTCAAATCCCGTTCCACCCGGGTTATCTTAAGTCTAAAATATATTTGTTAAAAATTTTGCTGTAACATGAAGGGTCAAATATGAAACTATGTTTCCATCTGCAGTACAAAAATAATATATTAATATATTATTTATAATATAATAATATAATAATATATTATTATAATATAATAACTATATTATTAATAATATATTATTATAATATAAGTAGTTATAGTATTAATAATATAATAATTTAGAAAACACTCCTAAGAAAGTACGCGCGCTGATTGGTTAGAAATCGTGTTTCTATAACTCGATAGAAACACAGAACTAGCACGAGCTGTTGACGTAAAGATGACGCGAGCAAAGAGAATTTACAGTTTGATAATCAAAGCTAACAAGTTGCTTTTCTTTTTTTCGTCGCGGTGTTTTCTAAAAGAAATAGAAAACACGTTCTTCGTGTTTCTATTGAGTTATAGAAACACTCGTGAAAGTTTGGGAGAACTCGAAAAAGCTGTGGAAACACTCGCCTGCGGCTCGTGTTCCCACAGCATTTCTCGTTCTCCCAAACTTTCACTCGTGTTTCTATAACTCGATAGAAACACGGTACATGTTTTCTATTTCTTAAATACAGTATAAGCAGGAAATCAGGAGGTACCCACTGTACAGTAAGGTAAAGGTACATACAACAGTGATCCAAGCTAAGTTTATTTTTAAGTCGCCTTTTGGTGACCTTCACTTCTAAAATGGTCGCCAGGGATATTATTTTGGTCGTCATTTTTTTTTAAGAATGGTTTTAGTTTCCCTGATACATGGTGTGCCATTAATTTAAGTGAGAGGGAAACTGCTGACCATATTGTATCAATGGCCGCTGCATAAGCGAATAGTCTGGCGAACCTGAAACGATATGTTTCCTTAAGTCTTTACAGAGCCGGAAATGACGAAAGAAGAACTGAACAGTTTTGTGGTTTAAAGTTCTTAATATTTTTGGATATCAAAACAGATCCAATCGCCAGGAAACACAGTGCCACCACCAGGGCTCGAACTCCACACCTCCTATGTCTGACATGCTAACCGCTACACCAATGCGTCTCCATACAATCCACTACCGCTATACATTGGGTTCTGTTTTATCTGCTCATATCATTTTTTTTCTTTAGAACCTGCAAACCATGTTGTGAACTTTGACATTTCATTGGGAAACACCATTGTTGGATGCGAGGCTGTGTTAAGATTTCTTATAGAGTTAACTGATTCAGGGACTCATCACGCAGCACCTGTGCTTGGCCATCAGAATGACTTTTGGGCAAAAGAACAGCAACAGGTGGAGCAAGAACACATTTTTAATTATTAGACTGAGTTGTTGTTTTCTATGAATTGAGGATTAGTGTGTCACATGGCACCAAGTTGGCTATTAACTTATCAATAACAAATAGTGAGATTGTTTAGGAAGAAAAATAATGACTATACTACTGTATAAACCGTGTATTGTACTTAGTTTATCCACAGATGGCAAAGTTATAACCAGTACTGTACTGTTCAGTAGCTTTCCAAAGAATGGTCACACTGCATGGTTTGTTCCACAGATGAAAAAGTTAGAACCACACTGTATAGTGCAGGAAACTTTACCACAGTACTATACCACTTAGTAGCTTTCCAGAGAATGATCACACTGCATTGGTTTGATCCACAGATGGAAAAGTTACTACCACACTGTATAGTACAACAAACAGCAGCACAGTACAGTATTGCTTTTAGTAGTGAAAATTGATAACAAATTCAAAACAAGGCTGTATGGCAAAATTTGCACTAACATAATTGCTCTCATAGCATTGTGTTTGGTGCAATTGTGGCAGTTCATTAGTAGATCTGGTAAACAATAAAAATATTCTGTAACATTAGCAATTTATCTTATTTGTTCCATGTTCCTTTTTTGAAAGATTAAAAAGATGCCTCTTCCTGAGGGGCCACTTCTTATCACCGACAGTCAGCTGTTGTGGCGCCAGTCCCTGGAATCCAGGCATTATGTGCATTATGGAAGGTTTGTCCTCAAGAAGATTGTTCATATCTGTCCTAACTCGTGAGATAATATTATTGTTCTTGCCACTCAAACGTAAAATTCAGATCTTGTCGTTACCATGTAATATCCATTTTATACTAATGCTAATTATTGTATGTATACATGTACTACTAATAATGGTAAGTACTCATAGCAATACTAATACTACAGTCGTCTCCCAGTAACTCGAACCTTCAAGGGAAATTGAAAAAGGTTCAAGGTATCGGGAGCTTGAGCTATCAGAGCAAAACAAAGCGCTTTATATATAGAAATTTAATTGTAGTCTTAATTTACGCAGGGCCCCTTTTGATACCAGCCAAGTGCTGATTGGGCCCCCCTGCCTAAATAAAGTTGACCTTGACCTTGAGCATGAAAGATCCGTTCTGAAAACTTTGCAGGTACCATGGGAAGATGCTATCACTACTGAGTTCATGAGATTTACATTTTCGAGAAATAGTCAGTTAATACGCCCTGATGTTTTGCAGCTTATGTATTACAGTTTATTATTGATGCAAATGAATATACGAAAGACCATATATTTGAACTGCGGAGTAATATGTAGTGACATTAATTGATCATCGCAGTTATGTACACAACTTAGGCAGCTGTGAAATTAAAGCCTGATTCTTGAAAGGTTTCTTAGGTTCGATTTGAACATAGTTAGTTAGTTGGTCTCCTCTACTAACTATGATTTGAAAGAATTAGTATCAACCATAAACAAACTAAACTTCTTTAACACGTCAATGGCTTGGCACAATTCGCTTTTTGAGGCATTTTGGTGGCGGCTCATCAATCAGAACCTCATACTCCTCTTCAAGCTCATCGTCATCTTGTTGAATTATATTGGTTTGCGTGTGTATTAGAGCAGCGGACTATAGTGCGGGAGGTGATTCATTCAAATCTCGACCTGACCATCACTCCTGGTCTTAAAAGAACTGAGGAGGAAGTGCTGCCTTTGCAATGACGTCTATAAATGGTTAGACTTTCTAGTCTTCTCGGATAAGGACGATAAACCGTAGGTCCCGTATCACAACCATTCTTGTATAATCTCGTGGGATGTTAAATAAACGACACACTGTTCGTTAAGAGTTTGGGACGTACACCCCAGTGTTGTCAGTGTGGTATCATGAGTATGTGAGGCGCATTGGAAAATTGTATAGTTGAATTTGCGCCATACAAATGAATGTCATTATTAGAGGCGCTTAGAACGCTAGTATTAAGTATAGATGAGCTCGTACGTTCTAATTCATTCCCTTAGTACGTTAGTACGCTAGTACTAAGGACAGATGAGCTCGTACGTTCTTATTCATTCCCTTAGTACGTTAGTACGCTAGTACTAAGGACAGATGAGCTCGTACGTTCTTATTAATTCCCTTAGTACGTTAGTACGCTAGTACTAAGGGCAGATGAGCTCGTACGTTTTTATTCATTCCCTTAGTACGTTAGTACGCTAGTACTAACGCACAGACGAGCTCGTACGTTGTTATTCATTCCCTTAGTACGTTAGTACGCTAGTACTAAGGACAGATGAGCTCGTACGTTCTTATTCATTCCCTTAGTACGTTAGTACGCTAGTACTAAGGACAGATGAGCTTGTACGTTCTCATTCATTCCCTTAGTACGTTAGTACGCTAGTACTAAGGACAGATTCCCTTAGTACGTTAGTACGCTAGTACTAAGGACAGATGAGCTCGTACGTTCTTATTCATTCCCTTAGTACGTTAGTACGCTAGTACTAAGGACAGATGAGCTTGTACGTTCTCATTCATTCCCTTAGTACGTTAGTACGCTAGTACTAAGGACAGATTCCCTTAGTACGTTAGTACGCTAGTACTAAGGACAGATGAGCTCGTACGTTCTTATTCATTCCCTTAGTACGTTAGTACGCTAGTACTAAGGGCAGACGAGCTTGTACGTTCTTATTCATTCCCTTAGTACGTTAGTACGCTAGTACTAAGGACAGATGAGCTCGTACGTTTTTATTCATTCCCTTAGTACGTTAGTACGCTAGTACTAAGGACAGATGAGCTTGTACGTTCTTATTCATTCCCTTAGTACGTTAGTACGCTAGTACTAAGGACAGATGAGCTTGTACGTTCTTATTGATTCCCTTAGTACGTTAGTACGCTAGTACTAAGGACAGATGAGCTTGTACGTTCTTATTCATTCCCTTAGTACGTTAGCAGAATCCAGAATCCTCGGTAATACTGGGCATACGGGTTTAGTACCGTAGTACGTATGACTAAGAGAAAAAAGTAAGCAAAAGGTTCCTAAAAGAGGCAGCATATGTTGTTGAAATTCAGCAATCTTGAATATCACAGTCACTCAGCAAAATTCAGAGAAACCTGAACTGATCTGACATGTTTGGTAACACCAAACATGTCAGATCAGTTCAGGTTTCTCTGAATTTTGCTGAGTGACCGTGATATTCTTGCTGAATTTCAACAAGATGACAGCATAAAAAGACTTCATAACGAAATTAATTGTCAACAACAAATTGTCAATGTTCAATGTTGATAGACATGGTTCAAGTTGTCAAGGGTAAAATTATATAGAAAAGGATCTTAAGGGAAACAGAAATTGCTTAGAGTTAGTGGGAGGTTCGAGTTATTGAGGGTTTGAGTTATCAAGGGTAAAATTACTGTAAATGTTTTTCAGAAATCGAGGGAAAATCAATGTTAGTTCAAGTTAGTGCAAGGTTTGCGTTAGCGAGGGTTTGAGCTACATGTACCGGGAGTCGACTGTAACACTAACACCAACACCAATACCCAACCCATACCCATACTTATACCAATGCTAGAACTAACACTAACACTGACAGTAACACCAATACCAATGCCAATACCAATGCCAATGCTTGACTAATTAGCAGTACATGTACAGTACCCTTCCTTTGTGAGAGGCATTTAAGTGAATTTTAAGATACACTAAAGCTGTAGTAATATGCAGCCAATAACTGACCAGTGGATAAAGTTGAGCCAAACACTTTACTTTGTTAGCAGCAAGCTGAAAGGTTACTTGTAAATGTCAATGTAAATTATGCTGACTGAAATGCAGCTTCTCACAAAGGATTTCAGATGCAAAGTACTGTTCTGAGAGTAACCTCATGGATAAGCAAGTTGTCCACTGGTGCGTGTTTAAAAATACCAACTTTATTATAGAAATAAAAAACGCGCCCGAGTGCATTGTTGAGTTATATAAGCACGCGGGAATTTTTAAGAACACGAGAGAAGTGCATAGAGAAGCACGAGGCGCAGCCGAGTGCTTCTCGCACTTCTCGAGTGTTCTTAAAAATTCCCAAGTGCTTATATAACTCAACAATGCACGAAGGGCGCGTTTTTTTATTTCTTTTATAAAATGTAAACCACCACATTAACATAAAGACATATTAAACAAGAAAAGGATTGCGAATTTTAATTAATCACAATAAGTATTCTCCTTACATGTACATGCTTTCTTTTTATTGGCTTAAATGCTGAATGAAAAGTAAAACCGTTCCCTTTGTGGCAAGAAACAAACGTTTTCTTATTTCGTGACGTAGCTTGCGTGCATATGTTGAGTTATAATGCACGCGCGTGACGTAAGCAGAGTGCTTTATGGAGTTATAATGAACTCGAACTGACCAATCACAGCGCGCGCAATTACTCGAACATTTTATAAAATAATATTACATTGTATCTGGCAACTGAACAGCTGGTTACAACCTGATGCTTACATGTATCTATACCTTCTATTACATGTCTGTAATCAAGCGATACCATTCATAGCGTGTATGAAAGGTTGCGCTTCACAGCCTTGCCCAATCACCCCTGAAGAGGACAATAGACAGGAGTGTGAAAACGTTGGGTCACTGAATTGTAACTTTTTGAGTTACACTCAGTATTTCAAACCAGTGTAGTATCAGCTATGTCTGATTGTCCACCTGGTTTGAATGTCTACTTTTCTTTTGACTACATTGTATCTGTTGTCCTTTTCATTCCAGAGAGTTGTTTGAGTGTACCCCTGTTCTGTCCATACCTGGCCAAGGAACATGTAAACGAGAACAAAGTGGGATAGAGGTAATGAGCAGATGTTTGAAAAGCCCTTTTAAATACTTAACAGTTATTTGCCAAAGGCAAAGTGATTATCGGTGAATATTCACCGATAATCACTGAACCTAAGGTGAATAATTGTTTTAGTATAAATACACAGGTGATTATTTCAAAAAAGACAAGAAAAAGCATTGTACAACTTGAAGAAATTTTATTTCATCAAAAGCACGCGAACGACTAGCAGCCATTTTGTTCATCGAGGTGATTATCAGCTGATAATCCGAGATAGCGGACCAACCAGCGCACGCAAATTTTGTATGATCACCTGTGTATTTATACTATTAATGTACAGGGGTTTCAATAGAAGCCGGGAACCGGCGAATTTCGCCACCTCCTTCCCAAATCATCACCGCCTACTTTCTAACATTAAATTTCTTTTTGGTCCCTTGAGTTTTTTGAGTCACAGAATTTTTCACCTGTTACAGCCGCCTACTTTAATATGGTCAGCCGTCTACTTTAGAACTTATTGAAACCCCTGAATGTACTTCTAAAAGTGTTAAAAATGCTTTTACTGTATTTTTAAGAGTGTTCCATAGACTTGTAACTGCTGCTAACAATATCAAACTCAGGTTATAAGAACTGAAATGACACTGTAATCAACTCAAGACTACTGATTTGATTAAAGAAGGGATTCTCAAAACATTTGGAGAGTCTTGGAAAAGTCTCCTTGCTGTGCACTTGCCACAAACATGATGCATATCATATACTGACCATGGCATCTTCATTGTTGATTTTCAGTGTCAGTAAGTGTCCCCTTTTCTTTGCTACATGTAGGTCTTTGAAGCTGTACCTGGAACATTTCCTGGAAAGGCCAAGTTTTTTGCCATCAAGGTAAGTAATGGGCTTCAAACCAAAATCATGGGAATCACATTGTTGTCATTTGTGTTTCATATTATAAAGATTTAAAAATTGATGAGTTGTGAAAGAACATTTCCAGTAACGTTCAAAATTTGTTGATACATGCCAGAAATAATGTTTGTTTGTGATGGGCTATTGCATAAGAACAGGTTGATGCAATTCTTCATTTACATGCAGTCATTCTGTTATTTTAGAGTCCCAGAAATAACCAATGTGCAAACTTCTCCTTTCAACATCCTTTCATTGTCAAGAAAGTAGGTGAACAATGAGTACTGAGAACATGATCAACTCAAGAATATTGAACACTATAATACTGCATTCTCCAAAGTAACAAGATTTTATGGCATTCACTAAGGGGAATTTCTCATCTGTGTATCATGAAAGTGAAAGGATTACATTCAGTTCCTTGGGAATATTTTGTGTGCATTTCAGACTACAGATGAAGACATGCATGAGAAGGAAAGTCGTGTTTCTGTGTTTAATGCATTAGTCCATGGTCGTACCACCGATCTTCAAGTAAAACTGAGCATGCCTGAACTGCCTAATGGCTCCAAGTAAGTCGGAAAAATACAGTGTTGTAATGTACTTATTTGTACATAGAATGTTAGAGGTACCTCTTTCGAGAGTTATTGTACCCATATACAGTAAGAATCAGATAATTTCATTGAATCAACGTACAGTGTATTTCTTAGCCTCATTTACACTGTATGTATTTCAAGTCATAGCACCTTCTTTACAGTAAGTACTACATGCACAGTAGCTGTGATGTCATACAGCACACCAGTTGTAAGAAATTCACAAAGTTTGCAAGTTTTCTAATTTTTGTAAGCCCTTGAAAAATGCCACCAATTTTTCTAAATCTCTTAATTTTTGTAAGCCCTTCAAAAATGCCACCAATTTTTCTTAATCTCTTAATTTTTGTTAGCCCTTGAAAAGTGGCACCAATTTTTCTAAATCTCTTAGTTTTTGTAAGCCCTTGAAAAATGTCACCAATTCTGTAAATCTCTTTATTTTGTGAGTCCTCGAAAAATTTCACAAATTTTGTAAATCTCGTGATTTTTGTAAGCCCTTGAGGAAATTTTTTGCATCTGTGTTTAATCCCGGACATGAATTTTCCTCAGTATCTGTCCCGCTTTGTTCTGTTTTCTTCTATGAGGATGAACAGAAAAATACTGTAGGTAGTTACAGTCTGGACCAATAGAATTTATTTCATTTAACACTTAAGAAATAGAAAACATGTACCGTGTTTCTATCGAGTTTTATAATATAGGTACGTTCTTACGCGCGCTCTGATTGGTCTGAGTATAAAACATAGAAAAAGCGTGTTTTATTGTTTTTCGCCACATTACCTCCACTCGACAATTCTCCAAGAGATGGCGAAAGACATTTTCTTTGAAGAAATTCATGATAGAATTCTCTGCGGGGCAGCAGAAAGTTTTGAAGCTGAGAATAATAAAACAAATAAAGAAGAAGAAGCGAAAACAGTCGAGAAGTTGCTATTCAAATGGCGTCAGTTTGTCGATCAGTGTGCTTTGTTGTTTCTACTTGCGCCATGTAAAATCTATATCATAAAGCGAGTAAAGAAGCCTAAGCCGTGTATTACACTGTGATTAAAACACTCCGGGCATTTAAGAACACTCGAGAAATGTAGAAAACACGAGCCGTGTTCTCAAATGCCCGTCGTGTTTTATCACAGTGTAATACACGGCTTAGGCTTCTTTATTTAAGAAATAGAAACACGAGTGAAAGTTTGGGAGAACGAGAAATGCTGTGGGAACACGAGCCGCAGGCGAGTGTTTCCACAACTTTTTCGAGTTCTCCCAAACTTTCACGAGTGTTTCTATAACTCGATAGAAACACGAAGAACATGTTTTCTATTTCTTTTAGAAAACACCGCGACGAAAAAAAGAAAAGCAACTTGTTAGCTTTGATTATCAAAATGTAAATTCTCTTTGTCGCGTCATCATTAGTCAACAGCTCGTGCTAGTTCTGTGTTTCTATCGAGTTTTAGTATAAATCTACTAGTGTTCTATCACAAATGCCGCCCTCTGATTGGCTACGCTACTCACTATCTATTCTGTGATAGATAGTGAGTAGCGTAATGGCGGCCGCTTCTTCGCGTTTTCGAAGTGTCCGTGAAGAAGATTTAGACAGTTTACTGGTCGAGGCTGTTCCAGAAAAGACAAAGTTTCGAACGACTAGTAGATTTATACTAAAACAATTAGATTATTCGCTCTCGATTTCTATGCGTGATAGTTGACTCGGGCTGCGCCCTCGTCAACTATCACGCGATAGAAATCTCGAGCTCATAATCTAATTGTTTAATAGAAACACGAATTCTAACCAATCAGCGCGCGTATTTTCTTAGGACTGTTTTCTAAATACACATACAATAATTATACAGCAGTACGTTCTGCTGGAGCATGAGGAGAAACTATGACCTCAGATAGAGCACCTTGGGTTTTAAGAAACCCAGACCATACAAATACAATAATATTGTAAATTGTGTTACATCTGATGTTGCATTTTCAGGCCCTTCCATACATTGGCTTTGGAACAAAGAGAGGTAAATGTTGTAAACTTGGAATTTCTCGCAGAATTTGAGAAGAAAACATGTACTGTTGTTTGATAATGTTATGTTAGGTAATTCTAATAATTTAGTATTTTTGCATGCTTGAAATCGATATGCACTGTACCTGCACTCTAATTGGCTCTTTTCCGGAAAGAAATTTGTAATACAGAACAGCACCATGGAAACAAAGATTTATCTTCCAATTGAGTGCTAAGTTCAGAGGTTTGGAGCTATGCTATTGGTGGAGCCAAAGCACCTTGTGAACGAGAGTAAATCAGTTAAATGAATAAAAACGTTCTCTTAATCCCCACGGCATCAACGAACATTTTTCATTTAATTTTATTTATTCACTTCCGTTCACACGCTGCTATACTCCACCAATAGCATAGCTCCAAAATTGCACATAACCTATAATCCTCTCATTCGCTCTGACGAAGGGCAAACGCTCGAAACTTCAGCATCCTTCTTTTGCCTTACAGTGGTTTAACTTACTTGATCAACTTATTCCAATTTCTTGTGTTCACCATGGAAACAGCCTTTTTTGGATATTTACCTTTTACTCTTGTGCAACTCAAAACAAAGAATTAATTACAGAATGAAACAAGAATGCATAAAATGCGTTTTAACCACTGAAAGTAGAATAAAAGAAAGAATGCGGACATTCCTAAAACCTTGAACCACTTAATGCCTGGATTCAGAAGTTTGGATTATTCTGGAAGAATTAGAGCCATAATGTTCCAATAAACGCCAATTATTAACGCTTCTTGCTTGGACTGTGCCGGAGAATTATTGCGCCTCCATCGTTTGCGTATTTGCTGTACAATATTCCACAGTTTTCTATTTCTGTCTCAGAGCATGGATGATGAGGGTTTTGAGTCCCTGGAAACCAGTTCAAATTCTTCTACTGCTTCAGATCAAGCCACGAATGCGAAAGAAAATGAAGATATTTGGTCCATGGCGTTAGCGCTTCCAACCCAAAAGTTTTTTACTTGGGAGATGGAGGGAAGGTATTGACCATTGTACTGTATAGTAGAACAAACCACAGTACAGTAAGTACTGTTCAGTAGCTTTACAAAGAATGGTCACACTGCATGGTTTGATCCACAGATGAAAAAGATAGAACCACACTGTGTAGTAAAACAAACAGTACCACAGTACAGTACTGTTCAGTAGCTTTACAAAGAGTGGTCACACTGCATGGTTTGATACACAGATGAAAAAGTTAGAACCACACTGTACAGTAAAACAAACAGTACCACAGTACAGTACTGTTCAGTACCTGTACATTATTTACGTTCTATTCTTCTTTTTAGGCGAGATAAGTTAGATGAACGACCGTATCTTAGTGAAGCAGGCCCAGAAGTACTTGATGAACTGTACAACACTGTAATTCGTCATGTGTCTTATTTTGTTAAATCACCCAAACCTAACCTTATGATGGTCCCTCTACGTACTTTGATCAAAGATTCGGTCAGTGTGTTGATCGGTGTGCCTTCTGGAACGTTTCATCTTGACAAGGTAATGGTGATCTCGTTAGTTACAATAATAGACCAGGTATAGCAGTGAGTCAATCAGTCAATAATTATTAAATACTACCCCCTGACGACACGCAGCTCTCTTGACTGTGATAATGACTTCCGGTCAGGTTGTCAAAATCTCATATCATATTAACAACAGCTCTTTTCTGAACTACCTACAATACACTAGGAAGTTAGCAAATCGAGCGTGGTTTGGCGTTATCTTTATTCTTATTGACAACGAGTATGCGTCATCGCCTCGTGAATCCACAACATTTTGACCATTGTGGCGGACTTCAGCCTGTAAAGGCGCCTCTGGCAGCCGTCGTTAGTCCATATATATGATCTCACCCAACCACTCATCCTACGCGTGAATGAGAGAGAATTACATTCACAAGAGCCAGACCACAACACTGGGATCTACATTTCCTACTCTTTGCGAACAGTGTGTGGGTTCTTTAACGTCCCACGAAGTTATATGAGCAAGGATTGTAAGACGGGACCTACGGTTTATCATCCATATCATCCTTATCCTTATCATTTCCATTATCATCATCATCATCATCATCAGTCATCATCATCAATCATCATCATTGTCATCACCATCATCATCACCATCATCATCATCATCGTCATCATCATCATCATTATCATCATCATCATTATCATCATCATCATCATCATTATCATCATCGTCATCATCATCATCATTATCATCACCATCATCATCATCATCATCATCATCATCATTATCATCATCATCATCATTATCAACATCATTATAGTTATCGTTGACATTAGGATTAGCATTATCTTTATCGTTACCGTAATCGTCATTATAACTATATAAGGACTACTAGTTAAAAACGGACTATCAAAACATAAAGATTTTCACTGTGGTTGTTATTATTTTCATAGGTTTTACAGTCTTTTAGTGTGACCGACCGAGTGCGTCTAACAGGAGTCTCGCCTGAGATGCTTCGCTGCATGCTATCCAAACTGGCTGCCATTGGAACAGATTATATTCAGCTCAATATGTTTGCCACCCACCATCGCGGCCAGCAGGCTGGTCAAGTGCTGCAGGGGTTCCTGGGTGCATTGCAAGGTTACCTACATTGTTACAGAACCACTGTCCTGTCTGTTGAAGGTATATATGTTATTTACCGGTCTAGGTCGGTCCGTATGGGAAAAAACTGTGCCCGAGGTCTTGAGTACGGCCCGAGGCCGAAGGCCGTGGGCCGTACTCAAGACCTCGGGCACAGTTTTTTCCCATACGGACCGACCTAGACCGGTAAGTAACTTATTTATTTTTTCTGCTTGTTTGCTTTTTTTTTCGCAACAATTTCAATTTGCCGCGAATAGCGCGGATAAAAATCCGGACCGTGGTCCGTATCGTAAAAAGCTGGACCGGTTACGAGCGCGCGATTAGCCAATCAGATTCGAGGATTTGGGATTCCGGCCCGCTGAGATGCTTGAGAAAAAAATAAAACATGTTACTTTGCAGTTCAAGGCCTTCAGACCCTCTTTTCACCTTACATGTTAATATTGTTCCCAGTAGCACCATACACTTTATTAGTGTATACCAACTCAGCAACCTTGGCATTTTGAGCAATTTGATTGGCTCTCTACCTCAAGATATTCAACACAATCCACCTCCCAGGAGGTGAATATAGCCGGGACTTCTGGGTAATCCTTGTGTCAGTGAGTTTTTGTTTGGAGAGAAAAACAAAATGGCGTACAAGCTACCGAAATATGGCTGCCGTCGATTCTCGCCTTACAGTTTTTTTTGAAGAGGTTTTACTAGGCAAAGCACTACGGCGTTGAAACGTTGACCAGGACAGGACCAAACAATAGCGCAAATGAACGACACAATAAAACTGCACGTGCAAAATAAAGTCCAGTAAGTCTCTATGTTGTACGAATTACGCTTCAACAATTAATTTTTTTTACCGGTTTTGTTTTCCTCGGCGTCGACTGAGCTACGAGGCTGAACGAGAGAAATGTCGTGGGTGATTATGATGGAAGAGTTATATAAGGAGAAATGGGAAAAGAGATTTGACTCTTAATGTAAATTATAGTGCTACAAATCACTTCCTGAAATTCCTCACAGAGTGTTAGCCCTTTGAGGCCAAGAGGAATCGAAACCACAAGATCAGTGACTGGTGTACTGTTACACGCGCGTTATGCGCGAGGTGACTCGCTTCCCCAGTTTCATGTAGCGATTCTTTGTTTTCTTCTCCCCTCATAGATTAAGGTTAATCCAGGGTTAAGCGTTTTAGGGGAGTTAAGTACTGTGTAAGTCTGAATTGATGTGACTTTCTTATATACAGTATTTAATGGCAACATTTTAATGTAATTTTGCTGACGTCAATATTGTCGTCAGCAAAATTATAGATTTCCATTGACCGTTTTTCACTTCGGTCTTAAAGATTTGATTTGCCAGAACTAATGTCTTGAAGTATAGCTTTTTTCTAAGAAATAACTGACGTGTGGAATCAACCACCTTTAGATATTCGTCGTTCTGATAATGTTAGTATTTTAAGTCTAGAGTTAAGAAACTTCTTAGTGATTCTTACAAAGTACTTTTCGAATTTATTATTTTTTATGTATTAAGATTAGTTCATAGAAGATCTGTTTTTATATGAGGCTTAGGACTCCGTAACAGATTATCCTTTAGCCTTTTTACCATAGATTGTACTGAATAATAAAATAGATAAATAAATAAATAAATCGATTAATAAATAGATAGGTAAATAAATAAATAGATAGATAAATAAATAAATAAATAGATAAATAAATAGACAGATAAAGAAATAAATAAATAGATAGATAAATAAATAAATAGATAGATAAATAAATAGGTAAATAGATAAATAGATAATAAATTGGTAGATAAGTAAATAACGAAATAAATAAATACATAAATACATAAATAAATAAATCGATAAATAGATAAATAAATAGGTAAATAAATAAGTAAATAAATAAATAAAATATGAGTTAGCTCAAATCAGGTGTTGAACCACTTGGCCTCGAATCATGTTCACGTATCTGTGTTTAAACTCTCAGTTTCAGCAGTACAGAGTCCACTCCAGTTAACGTTTGCTTTTGAGGACCTTGGAAAGCAGCTGAGGTAAGCGAACTTCATGACCTTGCTATTGCCTTTAAAGTTGATAAACTTTTGTAAAAAAATAATTAAATGAAATAAAGAAAAACTGTTTAGCTGATCACCTTAAGTGTCTCTTTCCCATAATAAAATCTAGGGTCGACCATGCGATTTTTGAGGAATGTATGTTTTCGGGACTGTCACAGACCAACTCGGAAAAAGCAAATACGACTTAAGCTGTTCTCCCAACAGAAGTTAAACATAGTTACGACCTACAGGTACTAGTTTGGACGCATTCAATTTTTGTTTTCATAAAGTGATATGCAAAAGCGTTGTGTACTCCAGTTTTGCTTGTCATTGAAATTGGCAAATACCTCTTAATAACCGAGTTCGAGGTCCGTGCTGTAAGTTACAGACCGAGTTTTTTCCGCTCGGATTTATGGCCCAAGCACGAAGTGGAAAAGACGTGGATCCTTAACTTACAGTACGGGCTGAGAAAACGAGGTTTGTAAGATATTTGTTATATCTCAAAACAAACTTTTGAATTTAGCGGGCCGTACTGAGAGATACAATAAAATTCCTTTCTAACTTTACAGAAAGTTTTCTGCTAATATAAATTCTTCTCGGCTTTTGTCACACGATGTAGTCACTGGATGTTAATCGCGTCGTTTCGAAGAAGAATCTATATTATCACATTTTTTTTTCACCATATCTCTGGTTCTAGAATGAGTCTAAACGCCCGGTCTACTTTTTTTTTTTGAAGACCAATACCATGGCAGTAAAACGTTTAAATCCCCGTCCATTTGGCAATCAGGGACTGGTTGTTCGAAGGCCGATTAGCGCTAACTTATCGTTAAATTTAAACCCGGGTTTCTTTTCCTCTTGTTTAAAAGGATTTGCTGTGACAACTTTCTCTATAACAGTCAAATCAAAGAATTACCCTGGCCCGTTTTTCGGGGTGCGTTCACTTGCATTATTTTTCTCTATAAAAATCATCAAATTGTATTCAAAAAGAATTATGGTGAATGTGCTTTTTACGCTCTCGTATCTGCATTTAAATTTCGCACTAACCCTGGGTTACCTTAACCCTGCCTCGAACAACCCAACCCTGGTCATTGAGTCGTAGACTCCTAAACAAATGTACTCTCTGATCGATCCATAGATGAGCACTTGGAACTGGACTAGTAGAAGAGATTCACTCTCCTAGCCAAGAACTTGAAGTACAAAGCACACCTTAGACTTGAATGTAGTATATACTTTCTTAGTCTCTAATACTTCAGGTAAAATTTGAACACACTGAAGTTCTGTCTAAAGTTTTCTCTGTCTTTGTTTTAGGTTTTTGGCGAATGTCTGTATGTGTTCTCAGGCATTCAAAAAAGCACTCAGCGATCCCAAGGTGAAATTTCCTACGGTGAGTCAAAGATACATACGTACATACATACTTTTGTTGGCTCGTCCCCACGGGGCTTTTCAGAGTCAATTTTGCATCAAACACAACATAAACTTTTTTTTGCTAAGAATCCCATCTGGCGGAAGGCAGACCAGTTGGCTATTTACAAGCGTGGCCGATGATATGAATTCGCTTCCATTTTTTTGCCGTACAGAGACATAAAAAACCTGTAAGCATCTCTTAAGCTCTTCTTTGGACTGTTCTTCAATAGGAAGAGAGAATTTCTGTGATAAGGGGACAGAATCTATTTTTAGATCCGGAAACTGTTTAACTGATCAATGGCTGATGTCCTTCACATCACGTGGTTGTAATTTCAATGCTCCATGTGGAAACCCCGCATCCATGATGGATCAGACGGGGTTATGTTCTCTTTCCTCATTTTCTCTTGATTCTGTCCCCTTATCATATCAGACGGGGTTATGTTCTCTTTCCTCATTTTCTCTTATCATATCAGACGAGGTTATGTTCTCTTTCCTCATTTTCTCTTATCATATCAGACGGGGTTATGTTTTCTTTCCTCATTTTCTCTTATCATATCAGACGAGGTTATGTTCTCTTTCCTCATTTTCTCTTATCATGTTAGACGTGGTTATGTTCTCTTTCCTCATTTTCTCTTATCATATCAGACGGTGTTATGTTCTCTTTCCTCATTTTCTCTTATCATATCAGACGGTGTTATGTTCTCTTTCCTCATTTTCTCTTATCATATCAGACGGTGTTATGTTCTCTTTCCTCATTTTCTCTTGGTTCAACTGTAGTGATATTTTTTTCTGCGTATTGTGTTGTTCAGCGTGACGTTCTTTGTTCTCCTGCAGGGAGTCAAGCTCTTGTCTTATTTGTACCAGTTGTGCATGGAGCACTCCAGTTCTTCAAAGTTCTATCCAATCCTGCTGTCACTTCTAAAACATAGCGCGATGCCATACATCATGTAAGTATACAGCGGCTTTGAATTCTCCATTGAAAAGACATGCTGCTTTCACAGTTGCTTTGGTTTTGCATCGCTACGATTGATGATTGGCTTAAGAATCTCGCACAACGTAATCAACCAATCAGAAGGAAGCTAAAACCAATTTAACCAATCAGAAGGAAGCTAAAACCAATTTAGCCAATCAGAAAGAAGCTAAACCCATCCACGACGAAGTTCCACGCGTTTTCTCGCGCTTGTTCAAGGGTGCTGACAACATGTATTTACTTTGCGTTCTGATTGCTTTGGCTCAACGACAGTCCATTGAAAACTGCTCTAAAAATTAGTAACACGTTGTTAAACTTAAGTTTAAGAAATAAACGTTCATACTTAAGCCATTGTTTTGGTTGTTTTCAAACAGAATTTAATTGTAATGAGTGCTTTTGAACTGTTACTTTTGAAAGTGGTATGTTTTAATAGAAATGTCATTTTTGAGAATTATAACAGGAAAGCTTGTGAAGTTGTTTAAGCCAAAATAGGAGTTATCACATTCTTCAGTCATAAATATTAATATTTAATAAGGTCGCTCGCCTTCTGTTTACATCCCATCAGGTTTGTTCAAACGTGGGTTTTCAAAGGTGTTTGCAGTGATATGTTCGGCGAATTTATGATTGAAATGGACGAACAGTACCTTGCATTCAGAGGTAAATAACTGGGTCATGGCCGGTGTACAAAAGTTTATTTATTTTCTTTGTTAGTAAGGGTTAGGTACATTGTTAAGAATGCTTTGTGTCCTTTGTTTCACAATGATGCGGGAGACTATATGGCATACTGGCATGAAGTATAAACCTTTGATATAACGAACAGTCGATTTAACGTACAAATTTACCCAGTACCCCGAGACTTCGTGAAGTCGTGGTTCCACTGTATTTCATTGTTATTTATGTTATAAATAGAATACTACATGGCCACTTGGGGATACGAAATTTCTCTTTTCGTGTTGAAAAACATTTTTCAACATTTGAAAAGAAAATTCTTATCTCCGCGTGGTCATGTTATGTCCTCTTTTTAGGGACGGACCATTAAAAAGTGATGGGGGGGGGGGGGTGGGGAATTTTCAGCTTGCACGAATTTTTTTTTCGCTCACTGCTTGTGCAGGAATTTTTTTTCAGGTGAACCCCTCTGCACGAATTTTTTTTACTACGTGTGAAAAAGTCACAATTGGACCTTCCTTCTGCATGATTTTTTTTTTACCTTCCTCCTTGCATGAATTTTTTTTCTTGGCATTTTCCCTTGCATGATTTTTTTTTTGTTTTTTTTCCCCACCCCACTCCCCTCCCCCATCACTTTTCTAATGGTCCGTCCCTTATTGATATCGTTGTTCCACCGTTTTCAGATAAATATTTTTGGACCCATGGCTTTGTCATGGTTGGACGGGACAAACTGGACTGCGTGCCTTTGTTTTTGAGAGAGCTGGCGGACGACATGTTCGTTTGCGGAAAAGCGATTAATTTGCTGAAACTTTGTTGTCCAGAGGTACGTGTTGGAAACCTTTCGATTCTGCATATAGCAGTT
Organism: Ricordea florida; assembly: GCA_949710005.1. Lineage (NCBI taxonomy): Eukaryota > Metazoa > Cnidaria > Anthozoa > Corallimorpharia > Ricordeidae > Ricordea > Ricordea florida. The sequence goes on from OX453285.1 coordinate 22,017,929, forward strand.
ATTACTACGACATTTAGCCACAACCTGTTAAGTGAAAGCTAAGAATTTGAAAGTTAAATTTTTGCATGTTTGAGGGCAATTTGGAATGAATAAGCATTCGTAATTTTTTCAAAAACAACAAATTTTACTCGCCCTATGGTCTCGTGCAATTTTTCTTGTCGTTTAAAAATTTCCTGTGCTTTTTACGCGGGATGACGTAGTCAGCCAGCGTATAAAATTCGGTAGCGCATTCCTTTTGTCGTCTTGGGAGTCAAAAATTGCCTTGTTTTTTTAACTTTCCCGTATCCCGAGCCCGTCCCGAAAAAATTGTGTGATTTTTATTGGCTGTAACTCCGAATCACGTGCAAGTCAGGTTGGATTGCACCATGGATATCCATGATCGCACAATCAGCAAAAAAACACACTGCGTCAGCAATTTTAAACAAACACATCCCGCGTAAACGCCTTCAGGCGTCTTCTTGTTTATTCCAAATTGCATTCGAAATAATTTGATTACCTGGTATACTCCTTGCACTGCAGATGGAAACGTAATTGAAAATTGGATCCTCGTATTTTTAATCTCTGTTGTAACTGGTTTGAACGGAATTCGAACTCGCGAATACCGATGCGACGCTTTACCAACTGAACCAAACCAGCCTTCTACGCTGGGAATAGGTCAACAGTTGAATCATATATGCCCTTGTAAATACCTCTTACTAACCGAGTTCGAGGTCCGTACTGTAAGTTACGAACCGAGTTTTTTCCGCTTGGATTTATGGCCCAAGTTACTTTTCATCCCCTGTTAATGAACAAGTCTTACTGGCAAACATTGATATTCTCTATATTTGTATTCCTTGTGTTTCAGCACTATCTGTGTGATCCAGGAATTCCTCTTCCAAAGATGGAGGTGACATTTTCAATGAAGCGACTTAGTAGAATCGAAAAAGAATGCGAAAAATACATGAGAGACATACAGAAGATGGGTGCGCAGCTACAGGAACAAAGGGAGAAACAGGTTACTTGATTTGACGCAAATCAAACTGCATGGTTTGGTCCACAGATGAAAAAAAAAAATTAGAATCACACTATGTAATAAAACAAACAGTACCACAATACAGTACTGTTCAGTAGCTTTCCAAAGAATAGTAACACTGCATGGCTTGATCCACAGATGGAAAAGATAGAACCATACTGTATAGTAAAACAAACAGTACCACAGTACAGTACTGTTCAGTAGCTTTACAAAGAATGGTCACACTGCATGGTTTGATCCACAAATGAAAAAGATAGAACCACACTGTATAGTAAAACAAACAGTATCACAATACAGGACAGTTCAGTTGCTTTCCAAAGAATGGTCTCACTGCATGGTTTGATCCACAGATGAAAAAGTTAGAACCACACTGTATAGTAAAGCAAACAGTACCACACTACAGTACTGTTCAGTAGCTTTCCAAAGAATGGTCACACTGCATGGTTTGATCCACAGATGAAAAAGTTAGAACCACACCGTATAATAAAACAAACAGTACCTTGCCGAACAGAATTGTTCAGTAGCTTTCTAAAAATGGTAAGCTGACAGAGAATTGTTGAACCAATGCATTTGTCTTTCAGAGAGCAGCTGTAGAGGATGAAAAACTGCGCGCCATTCTTGAAGAGCGGCAAAAAGCAGAGGAAGCTGTAGCTGAAATAACAGGTAGATATCGAGTTCACCCTTTTGGGATGTCTCTACAGAAATGGAAACAACGGCCGGTGATCGGTAATTACCGAACAAATTCGCAAGCCAAAAATATAATAAAAATTCACAAGAATCAAAAAATCACCTATCAATTTGTTTTCCCTTATTTCCATCCCTGATCTATGAAAGATTCTTCGAGGGCCGGAAGTTTAAGAACAGTAGCTAAAATTCCACGATTTCATAGATTTTCAAACTTTACGCTTGATGATTGACCATGAAGAGAAACAATACTAGGGGAGGGGTAGGTGCACGGTTGTCCAGAAACTGATATTGATCCGTATATTACATGTGTAGCGTGCTTGTCTCTGGTCATGGCGTAAAGAACGAGGTATATTACATGTGTAGCGTGCCTGTCTCTGGTCATGGCATAAAGAACGAAGAACGAGGTAGGAGGCGTGCTTGTCTCTGGTCATGGCTTATATATTACATGTGTAGTGTGCTTATCTCTGGTCATGGCTTAAAGAACGAGGTATATTACATGTGTTGTGTGCTTGTCTCTGGTCATGGCTTAAAGAACGAAGTATATTACACGTGTAGCGTGCTTGTCTCTGGTCATGGCTTAAAGAACGAAGTATATTACATGTGTAGCGTGCTTGTCTCTGGTCATGGCTTAAAGAACGAAGTATATTACATTTTCAGCGTGCTTGTCTCTGGTCATGGCTTAAAGAACGAAGTATATTACATATGTAGCATGTGTGTCTCTGGTCATGGCGCAAAGAACGAGGTATATACCATGTGTAGCATGTGTGTCTCTGGTCATGGCTTAAAGAACGAAGTATATTACATGTGTAGCATGTGTGTCTCTGGTCATGGCTTAAAGAACGAGGTATATTACATGTGTAGCATGTGTGTCTCTGGTCATGGCTTAAAGAACGAGGTATATTACATGTGTAGCGTGCTTGTCTCTGGTCATGGCTTAAAAAACGAGGTATATTACATGTGTAGCATGTGTGTGTCTGGTCATGGCGCAAAGAACGAGGTATATTACATGTGTAGCGTGCTTGTCTCTGGTCATGGCGCAAAGAACGAGGTATATTACATGTGTAGCGTGTGTGTCTCTGGTCATGGCTTAAAGAACGAGGTATAATACATGTGTAGCCTGCTTGTCTCTGGTCATGGCGCAAAGAACGAGGTATATTACATGTGTGGCGTGCTTGTCTCTGGTCATGGCTTAAAGAACGAGGTATATTACATGTGTAGCGTGCTTGTCTCTGGTCATGGCTTAAAGAACGAAGTATATTACATTTGTAGCGTGCTTGTCTCTGGTCATGGCTTAAGGAACGAAGTATATTACACGTGTAGCGTGCTTGTCTCTGGTCATGGCTTAAAGAACGAGGTATATTACATTTTCAGCGTGCTTGTCTCTGGTCATGGCTTAAAGAACGAAGTATATTACATATGTAGCATGTGTGTCTCTGGTCATGGCGCAAAGAACGAGGTATATACCATGTGTAGCATGTGTGTCTCTGGTCATGGCTTAAAGAACGAAGTATATTACATGTGTAGCATGTGTGTCTCTGGTCATGGCTTAAAGAACGAGGTATATTACATGTGTAGCATGTGTGTCTCTGGTCATGGCTTAAAGAACGAGGTATATTACATGTGTAGCCTGCTTGTCTCTGGTCATGGCTTAAAGAACGAGGTATATTACATGTGTAGCATGTGTGTGTCTGGTCATGGCTTAAAGAACGAAGTATATTACATGTGTAGCATGTGTGTCTCTGGTCATGGCGCAAAGAACGAGGTATATACTATGTGTAGCATGTGTGTCTCTGGTCATGGCTTAAAGAACGAAGTATATTACATGTGTAGCATGTGTGTCTCTGGTCATGACGCAAAGAACGAGGTATATACCATGTGTAGCATGTGTGTCTCTGGTCATGGCTTAAAGAACGAGGTATATTACATGTGTAGCGTGCTTGTCTCTGGTCATGGCGCAAGGAACGAGGTATATTACATGTGTAGCGTGCTTGTCTATGGTCATGGCTTAAAGAACGAGGTATATTACATGTGTAGCGTGCTTGGGTCTGGTCATGGCGCAAAGAACGAGGTATATTACATGTGTAGCGTGCTTGTCTCTGGTCATGGCGCAAAGAACGAGGTATATTACATGTGTAGCGTGTGTGTCTCTGGTCATGGCTTAAAGAACGAGGTATAATACATGTGTAGCCTGCTTGTCTCTGGTCATGGCGCAAAGAACGAGGTATATTACATGTGTGGCGTGCTTGTCTCTGGTCATGGCTTAAAGAACGAGGTATATTACATGTGTAGCGTGCTTGTCTCTGGTCATGGCTTAAAGAACGAAGTATATTACATTTGTAGCGTGCTTGTCTCTGGTCATGGCTTAAAGAACGAAGTATATTACATGTGTAGCATGTGTGTCTCTGGTCATGGCGCAAAGAACGAGGTATATACCATGTGTAGCATGTGTGTCTCTGGTCATGGCTTAAAGAACGAAGTATATTACATGTGTAGCATGTGTGTCTCTGGTCATGGCGCAAAGAACGAGGTATATTACATGTGTAGCATGTGTGTCTCTGGTCATGGCTTAAAGAACGAGGTATATTACATGTGTAGCCTGCTTGTCTCTGGTCATGGCTTAAAGAACGAGGTATATTACATGTGTAGCATGTGTGTGTCTGGTCATGGCTTAAAGAACGAAGTATATTACATGTGTAGCATGTGTGTCTCTGGTCATGGCGCAAAGAACGAGGTATATACTATGTGTAGCATGTGTGTCTCTGGTCATGGCTTAAAGAACGAAGTATATTACATGTGTAGCATGTGTGTCTCTGGTCATGACGCAAAGAACGAGGTATATACCATGTGTAGCATGTGTGTCTCTGGTCATGGCTTAAAGAACGAGGTATATTACATGTGTAGCGTGCTTGTCTCTGGTCATGGCGCAAGGAACGAGGTATATTACATGTGTAGCGTGCTTGTCTATGGTCATGGCTTAAAGAACGAGGTATATTACATGTGTAGCGTGCTTGGGTCTGGTCATGGCGCAAAGAACGAGGTATATTACATGTGTAGCGTGCTTGTCTCTGGTCATGGCGCAAAGAACGAGGTATATTACATGTGTAGCGTGTGTGTCTCTGGTCATGGCTTAAAGAACGAGGTATAATACATGTGTAGCCTGCTTGTCTCTGGTCATGGCGCAAAGAACGAGGTATATTACATGTGTGGCGTGCTTGTCTCTGGTCATGGCTTAAAGAACGAGGTATATTACATGTGTAGCGTGCTTGTCTCTGGTCATGGCTTAAAGAACGAAGTATATTACATTTGTAGCGTGCTTGTCTCTGGTCATGGCTTAAAGAACGAAGTATATTACATGTGTAGCATGTGTGTCTCTGGTCATGGCGCAAAGAACGAGGTATATACCATGTGTAGCATGTGTGTCTCTGGTCATGGCTTAAAGAACGAAGTATATTACATGTGTAGCATGTGTGTCTCTGGTCATGGCGCAAAGAACGAGGTATATTACATGTGTAGCATGTGTGTCTCTGGTCATGGCTTAAAGAACGAGGTATATTACATGTGTAGCCTGCTTGTCTCTGGTCATGGCTTAAAGAACGAGGTATATTACATGTGTAGCATGTGTCTGGTCATGGCTTAAAGAACGAAGTATATTACATGTGTAGCATGTGTGTCTCTGGTCATGGCGCAAAGAACGAGGTATATACCATGTGTAGCATGTGTGTCTCTGGTCATGGCTTAAAGAACGAAGTATATTACATGTGTAGCGTGCTTGTGTCTGGTCATGGCGTAAAGAACGAGGTATATTACATGTGTAGCGTGCTTGTCTCTGGTCATGGCTTAAAGAACGAGGTATATTACATGTGTAGCGTGCTTGGGTCTGGTCATGGCGCAAAGAACGAGGTATATTACATGTGTAGCGTGCTTGTCTCTGGTCATGGCGCAAAGAACGAGGTATATTACATGTGTAGCGTGTGTGTCTCTGGTCATGGCTTAAAGAACGAGGTATAATACATGTGTAGCCTGCTTGTCTCTGGTCATGGCGCAAAGAACGAGGTATATTACATGTGTGGCGTGCTTGTCTCTGGTCATGGCTTAAAGAACGAGGTATATTACATGTGTAGCGTGCTTGTCTCTGGTCATGGCTTAAAGCACGAAGTATCAAATTATTACATGTGTAGCGTGCTTGGGTCTGGTCATGGCGCAAAGAACGAGGTATATTACATGTGTAGTGTGCTTGTCTCTGGTCATGGCTTAAAGCACGAGGTATATTACATGTGTCTCGAGTCATGCAGGACGAGGTATTTTCCAACTAGACGTTCCGAAACTCTGTTGGACTCGATATGTCTCCAGTGGGCTTTGATGGACTCCACTGGAATCCACTTGATTATATTAGACATTAAGAAAAAGCGTCTCCACTGATATTTCTTCTTTCAAATTCAGCGCTTGTCCAGAAGGCCAAGGATGCAGTACAGCAGAAAAAGAGAGAAGACTTACTGATGTTGAAGAAACAATTGGAAAAAGCGTTTGAGGTGAAAATTGGTTATCTTAATACTGCAGTTTATACTTGAAAAAATTACTCAATTGTGATTGGCTAAGAGCAGCACAGTTCAAGTGTAACACCAGTGCAAAAAGTGTAACACCAGTGCAAATAACAAATCTAATTATTTTCTTGTTTAATTATTTAGAAGTAATCATACGGCTTTGTCGTTCAGTTTGTGATTTATGTACACCTCGTGAGTTTTTTTTTTAAATTTCACTTGTGCAAGTAAATCACAAATTGAACTAAGTCAAGAGTAGATTTTTTTTTCTTTGGTGTCAAGAAAGAATTTGAAACTGAAAAGCTGTTGAATATGTTTTTTGCAGCACAAAGCTTTGATTAAAGCACAGGAGAAGGGGGCAGACGCTGAACTAATGATGAAAAATAATGAGAGAGAAGTGACTGACTCATCCGTAGAGGACGAGATAAAGAAAAAAGCAAGGTAACAGTAACATTAAAAGTGTAGTGGGAAACCTCTATCGAGCGGACACAGTAAGGGAGAAATTATGAGAAAACGTTTAGCTTTTTTGGAATTAGAATTTCTTCATTTCAAGAACTTTTCCGTAGAAGTTCTTCAGTGCATCTGTTAATTCCAAAAAGATCCCCGAAGCATTTTGTTAAGGTCTTGAAGGTAACCTTTATATACGCGTTCTCAGAGTCCTTTACTTTTTGCGAGGATCGTTGTCTGTTGACCTCATAATGAACGAATTCTTATGTGACATGCGCTGAAATGTTATCAAATTTTCCTTCTCAGGGAAGATCTTATAAAGTATTACGAAGAACTGGGTCGAGAGATCGAACATAGAAAGGCGCGTGCGCAATGGACTATCCGCCGCAGATTACTGGACACTACAAGGGCCCAGTTTTTAGCCCAAGAAGAGGCTAGGCTAGAAAGTCTTAGAGAGCAATTGTCACAGGCGTCAGGTGCTGAAAACGTTGATGAAATGAATGAGAGACCATCCTTGGAAAGACATGGTGGGCTTCCTGTGGTCACGGCTGGACCTCCTTTGGCTGCCATTAAGTCTCCTGTGGCTGGTGTTAAAGAAGAAAAGACGATGACTCCTGCTTCTGTTCCAAGTCCAAGTATTGTTTCTCTGATCGCCAGCGGTGTAAGAACTACCGCTAGTGGTAGTGTGATGGGCCAAGGAGCTGAGGAAGGAAAACACACTGCCACCATCTTAGAGGGGAGTCCTGAGGACGCTGCCACAGACAGGAAACCAAGGAAGAGATGGGAAGATCGCCACCAGAGTGCAGCACAGCTAGAGAAGTTAAAGGATGAAAACAGTGGAAGGAGAACTTGGGAGACCACACCCAATTGTGAGCTAACGATTGCCTCCCCAGTACCTAAGAGTCACCCATCGGACTCATCGATACAGTTTACAATGTACAGCGATAAAAAGAAAGACAGTGAATCACCTCAATCACCGGATTCTACAACTTTAAGAAACCAGCAAGGAACAAAATTGAACTCACCCCACTCTGATGACTCGTCAGTCCAGAGCTCGGCTACTCAGCCATCGAACATTGTAACCGAGCCTTCGCCCTCAGATTTTGGGGGCCTTGTAGCTAGTCACCACTCGAGCTCCACAATTCAGGACTTTTTGTACGGAGCCGCTTCTACGATCCCGGAATCAAGAACAACTCCCAGCCAGGGTCATCCATCAGACTCCAGCGCACAGGATCTCCTGTACACGGACGGTACTGACAGAGGTATCAGTCTCGGGTCTCACACCCCTGAACATGGGCACCCAAGTGATTCCTCTCTAAGTGATCTCCTTTACCCCACCAACACGGCCACACCTTTTTTGGGGGGTCGTGCTTCCCCCTATGGCCACCCGTCCAACTCGCAGGTTGCTTTGTCAGGTGATGGGCTCAACGTGGCTCGGGTTTTGCTGCACAAGTCGCGTTCAACATGGCAGCATCCGTCAGATTCATCTGTACAGAAGCTTCTCACAGATATCTCAATCCTTGAGGAAAGCCAAAAAACTACACGTGGGACTTCTCCCCCAAGTCAAGCACAAAATATACTGTATCCCGATCCGGACGAGTCTTCACCAGCCGTGATCTCTCAGACCCGTGGGACTCCTCCCCCGAGTGTAGCGCAAGATATAATGTACCCCACTGTGGAGGGAGCTGCGCAAGTGTTGACCATGCATCAAACTCGCGGCATCCCTCCCCCTAGTGTTATTCAGGACATCATGTACCCGTCATGGGAGAGGGTAGGTGCTCCGAAAGCCACGTCACGTGGTCATGAACCTGCTGTAAAGATCACAAAGATCATGTACTATCTCAGAGACCAAGAAGGTGAGAATGGAAAACGGCCTTTGTCGAGTTCCTAGGAAGCCAATTAGGGTAAAGCGCAATGCCGTAGTTAATCTTTAATCCCGGATTAGAGCCGAGTCAGGGTTAGGCGTTACGGTTTACATACTCCTTAGTGTGGGGTTAATGATAATCGGCTTTCTAGGAACAATATCATTAGAATTTATACTCAGAGCTGATTCTCCGTTTTACTATCTATGTGTTTATGAAGCTGACCCTCAGTGCGTCGGTAGATCATTTAGACAGTGTTATAACCACACAGAGTTCAAAGCGTTGAATTCCTTGCTGTCAGGCATGGTAAGGTCATGGTATAAGTCATAGTAAAGTCCTGATATAAGTCATGATGTAAGGCATGGTATAAGTCATGGTAAAGTCCTGATATAAGTCGTGGTATAAGTCATGGTATAAGTCATGGTAAGGTCATGGTAAAGTCCTGATATAAGTCATGGTATAAGTCATGGTAAGGGCATGGTAAAGTCCTGATATAAGTCATGGTATAAGTCATGGTAAGGTCATGGTAAAGTCCTGATATAAGTCATGGTATAAGGCATGGTAAGGTCATGGTAAAGTCCTGATATAAGTCATGGTATAAGTCATGGTATAAGTCATGGTAAGGTCATGGTAAAGTCCTGATATAAGTCATGGTATAAGTCATGGTATAAATTAAGGTAAGGTCATGGTAAAGTCCTGATATAAGACATGGTATAAGTCATGGTATAAGTCATGGTAAGGGCATGGTAAAGTCCTGATATAAGTCATGGTATAAGTCATGGTATAAGTCATGGTAAGGGCATGGTAAAGTCCTGATATAACTAATAAGTCATGGTATAAGGCATGGTATAAGTCATGGCATAAGTCATGGTAAGGTCATGGGTTAAGATCTGTGAAGTCGATGACTTATTTTCTTCACTCTTCTATTTTCAATTATTTTAATCATAAAGCCCTTCTTTAACTTGGGCACTGAGCGTGTTTTGCGCATCAAGCGAAGACCAATCGGCAGTGTAAACAATCTCCCTCTCGCTATTAAAAGAGCCATATCAGGTTAGAAAACACTTAACAGCCGCGATAACAACCTCTGTAGTTGTAATGGTTTGAAAGAATATAGTAATAGTATTTGAATTGAAACAGAAAAAACAGAAGTTGAGGAGACGCCAAAGCATTTGGAGTTTGAAGACGTGTGGTCCGCTTCACTGGTGGAACCATTACGAGACAACTTTGATGTATTAGGTGGGTGTGACTCAAAAAGATACAAACTCTACCACAGTACAGAACTGTTTAGTTAGTAGCTTTCCAGCGAGTAGAAACGCTACATCGTTTTATCCTTGGACAAACAAACCTGAACATTACATGCAAATCAAAGATGGACACTGTCTTTTAATTTGTTTTCGTTCAACCATTTCGATTTCAGATGAGAAGCCTTTGTCAAATTTACTGGACAGTGCGATGTCCTCATTTCCCTTCACGCAAGGTATGGTGGGATAAGTTGTTTCCAATTACTTTTTGCAGTTTGACTCAGGCGATGTTGTCTATGAGTACGGACCATGCATTCTGATGGTGACGTTGATTAGATTTATGTTTTACGATGCATTGGTGTTGCAAGTAGATTTTAAATAACGGTCATTGACGGGGCTGGTGGTCGACCTTTTGGGGTTGAAAATTTTTAGATTGGTACCTCTTGTGGTGCAAAATTCAAAATGAGTACTGACGGAATTATCGCGGTACTCGTTGAGGTTAAAATGTAACAGGAACTATTTGCCATTCTGTTGGTTTTTATATTTGTCTCATTAACCATATATTAAACAATTAGATAATGAGCGCGAGATTTCTATCGCGTGATAGTTGACTGAGAATAGTGTCTAATCTACTAAGCGGGGCCCAGTCAGGTCATATTAAGGTCCTGCCTCCCCTCGGTAGTTTAGACACTCTCCCCAGGTTGCACTCGCTCAAAAAACCAATATGGCGGCTGTTCAATCGAAGCGTACGAGTCTCGAAAATCCCACAGGGAAACTGGGGGTGCAAATAATATAAAATAATAAAATATTTAACAATTATTCGTCTCAGGCTCAGTGATTCTTAGTGAATATTCACCGAGAATCACTGAGCCTGAGGCAAATAATTGTTTTAGTATAAATACACAGGTGATTATTTCAAAAAAGAAAAGAAAAGCATTTTACAACACGAAAAAGTTTTATTTCATCAAAAGCGCGCGAACGACTGGCAGCCATTTTGTTCGTCGAGGTGATTATCGGCTGATAATCCGAGATAGCGAACCAATCAGAGCGCGCGATTTTGTGTAATCACCTGAGTATTTATACTAAAATATAATAAAATATAAAAATAACTTCCATTTTTTCCGACCACTGCTTCAGTGCTTCACAATTTTTACTATCCCAGATGGCTTGTGAAAGAGTAAAATCCACTAGCCAAAACTGAAATTTTATTAGCCTGCTACTAGTTGGCCACCGTTAGTGTCGAGCCCCGAACAGTTTCCGTGACACTTCGGTAAGTTTCGGTGCCTAATTTTCACGGCAGGTGGATCGGATGATGGTGACGGTGAAATCGACGCTGCGCAACTGATGTCACTTCCGGTTTTGCTTCAGAGATCTGTTACGGCGCCTCTCCTTGCACAGTAAGTTTTGCATTCAAAATTAATTCACTGTTGAAGGCATTAGTGCTTCAAAAATTCTGTAGGTATCATAGAGAAGGATGGCGTAGTGGTTAGAGCACCTGCCCATCACTGAGACCCGAGTTCGATTCCCACTCTTGCTGATCGACTTCTTTATTCTCATGACCTTCACTTTGTACTGATATCTTAAGGAGAAGTTAGAGGTTGATCGCTGTCTGTGATCGACTGTTTTATTCTCATGACCTGTGTGCTTCACTTTGTAATGACATTTGAAAGAGAAGTTAGGTAGTGTTCATTGTTGATGATCAACTCCCTTTTTCTCAGTACCTGTCTGCTTCACTTTGTACTGATACAGTAATAGCCCACATATATGAACCTGAATTTTTCAATTTAGCCTAAATAGGTTCTTATATAAATGGTACTTAAAGCAATTTTAGGCTACACAGGTTCTTAAAGTAGATTTTTATATTTCCATGTGAATTTCATCTGAATATACTGTATGTTATAAATATCATCTCATAATACAATGTAAATCATTTATTTGTACCATACAACATGGTACTTAAGCTTGAAAGAAAAAAAAAGTTATGTCAAGTTACTTATAAATAGATGATGATCTTAATTCAGCAGTTTCTACCTATACACTTCTACAGCAATCCCACTGATAAGAACCTAACTTAAAATTTCAGCCTTAATAATATACATGAAAAAATTACTCGATTCTGATTGGCTGAGAGCAGTGCAGTTCAAGTGTAACACCAGTGCAAAAGGTGTAACACCAGTGCAAATTACAAATCGATATTCTGGATTATGATATTCTTTATTTTTAAACGAACCGCTTTGAGTTCCAAGCGTTATCAGTTGATCTTCATCAGCCAGTCAGTAAATAAAGTGTCAAATCTGCGTCAAATGCTCACTTCCTGTCCGCAAGGAGATCTTCCGGCACTTCCTCCAGGCGAATTCTTTCATGTTTATATTATTAATAAGTAATCATACGGTTTTTCTCGTTCAATTTGAAATTAATTTGCACTTGTGAGTTTTTCAAAAAGCTGAAATTGCACTCGTCGAAGCGGCTCGTGCAATTTCAGCTTTTTGAAAAACTCACTCGTGCAAATTAATTCCAAATTGAAAGAGAAAAACCGTATGATTACCTTAACTAATAGGTTCTTATGTGGAGGGGGCTTAAAATGAAAATTTTAGCCTAACAGGTTCTTAAAACTCAGGTTCTTATACGTGGGCTATTACTGTATCTTAAGGAGAAGTTAGATGTTGATCGCTGTCTGTGATCGACTGCTTTATTCTCATGACCTGTGCGCTTCACTTTGTAATGACATTTGAAAGAGAAGTTAAGTAGTGTTCATTCGTGATGATCAACTCCCTTTTTCTCAGTACCTGTCTGCTTCACGTTCTCCTGATATATTATAGAGAAAGTAGATGTTGATCATCGATATCTCTTTACCCAGGATATCGTTGGTTAACTCTGCGATCGTCACCTACTTTGTGGAGGATTTACAGATAAAAAGACATTTTGACTTGTTCAAGAAATTGCTGTTTATGGAGGATGGTGAATTTGCGCTCTCACTTTCAAATCAGCTTTTCGAAAAGGTACGTCTCATGATTAATTAAGGAGAATATATATATATGTCATTTACCGGGTGGGAGGTCCATATGGGAAAACAACTGTTTTCAAGACCAAGGGCACAGTTTTTTCCTATACGGTCCGACCTAGCCCGTTAAATAACCTTTTTTTGAAGTAAAAAAATACATAGGAAATTGCTACAGCGGGGAAAAAAATCCGGCCCGTGGGCCGTATCGTAAAAAGCTGGACCAGTCACGCGCGCGATTAGCCAATCAAATTCGAGGATTTAGAATTCCGGCCCGCTCAGTTGCTTTGGAAAAAAAATTGTTAATGATAAACGGTGTTAAGTGATTGATTTCAACAAGGCAAAATTTCCCAGCAACTGTCGTTTAATTTGCGTTGTTTGTTTAGGACACTGGAGTACAAGAGCTAACGCTCGAAGCGTTGTCTGTCTGGATTTTAATCGGCCATTTTGGTAAACTTGAACTATCATCAAATCAAGCTCTTCTTGGCAAACAAGGCCAATTGAAATCTTCGTTATCGAGTGCCTAACGATTTAGACTTGAGCATAAGTCAGAAATCATTTGAATTCTCCGGGTACTACGAAGAATTCTCCGGCTGCTACGAAGAATTCTCCGGCTGCTATAAAGAATTCTCCGGCCAAATTTAGATGGCCTGAGCTAGTTTTAAATTCAGACGTGGAGCACTTTCAGAATATTCTCCTGTTACTTTACACACTTTTCCTGCTACTACAATTCTTATTGAAAATGCTGTACATCTCACCCCAAATATGTTGAACTTTAAAGCTGCCCGTTCGTGGCCCATAACAAAGAGTTGTGTGACAGATGGAAGGACATTAAAGAAAGATATAAATTTATTGCCTCGTCCTGTTGTTGCCAGAGTAAATTGATTATTTCAATTTATTTTGTCTGTAAAGATTGCCTCAGGGGTGTCCCCTCAGGAGATGTGTACCGCCACTGTTATGAACTCCATGGTGAATAAGGCACTGCAGCTGTCAATCTACTATGATAGTACGGAGCATGCGCACAACTTGGCGTTTGCTCTCAAGAGCCTTCCTGAGATGTTCAAACAAAATGGTGAGAGCAAAACAACGGGTGATGTTTGTGTATCAGTAGCCACAGTACTTACTCTTTGGTTTGTGGACAGGATTGCATTACTGAAACTAAGATGGCAAACACTGTATTCCTGAAAAGCTACTGAACAGTGCTGTACTGTGGTACTGTTTGTTTTACTATACAGTGTGGTTCTATCTTTTTCATCTGTGGATCAAACCATACAGTGTGACCATTCTTTGTAAAGCTACTGAACAGTACTGTACTGTGGTACTGTTTGTTTTACTATACAGTGTGGTTCTCAGTTTTTCATCTGTGGATCAAACCATGCAGTGTGACCATTCTTTGTAAAGCTACTGAACAGTACTGTACTGTGGTACTGTTTGTTTTACTATACAGTGTGGTTCTATCTTTTCCATCTGTGGATCAAACCATGCAGTGTGATCATTCTTTGTAAAGCTACTGAACAGTACTGTACTGTGGTACTGTTTGTTTTACTATACAGTGTGGTTCTATCTTTTTCATCTGTGGATCAAACCATGCAGTGTGACCATTCTTTGTAAAGCTACTGAACAGTACTGTACTGTGGTACTGTTTGTTTTACTATACAGTGTGGTTCTATCTTTTCCATCTGTGGATCAAACCATGCAGTGTGACCATTCTTTGTAAAGCTACTGAACAGTACTGTACTGTGGTACTGTTTGTTTTAATATACAGTGTGGTTCTAACTTTTTCATCTGTGAATCAAACCATTCAGTGTGACCATTCTTTGTAAAGCTACTGAACAGTACTGTACTGTAATACTGTTTGTTTTACTATACAGTGTGGTTCTATCTTTTTCATCTGTGGATCAAACCATGCAGTGTGACCATTCTTTGTAAAGCTACTGAACAGTACTGTACAGTGGTACTGTTTGTTGTACTATACAGCGTGGTTCTATCTTTTTCATCTGTGGATCAAACCATGTAGTGTGACCATTCTTTGTAAAGCTACTGAACAGTACTGTACTGTGGTACTGTTTGTTGTACTATACAGTGTGGTTCTAACTTTTCCATCTGTGGATCAAACCATGCAGTGTGACCATTCTTTGTAAAGCCAATGAACAGTACTGTACTGTGATACTGTTTGTTTTACTATACAGTGTGGTTCTATCTTTTTCATCTGTGGATCAAACCATGCAGTGTGACCATCATGATTCTTTGTAAAGCTACTGAACAGTACTGTACTGTGGTACTGTTTGTTTTAATATACAGTGTGGTTCTAACTTTTTCATCTGTGAATCAAACCATTCAGTGTGACCATTCTTTGTAAAGCTACTGAACAGTACTGTACTGTGGTACTGTTTGTTTTACTATACAGTGTGGTTCTATCTTTTTCATCTGTGGATCAAACCATGCAGTGTGACCATTCTTTGTAAAGCCAAAGAACAGTACTGTACTGTGATACTGTTTGTTTTACTATACAGTGTGGTTCTATCTTTTTCATCTGTGGATCAAACCATGCAGTGTGACCATCATGATTCTTTGTAAAGCTACTGAACAGTACTGTACTGTGGTACTGTTTGTTTTAATATACAGTGTGGTTCTAACTTTTTCATCTGTGGATCAAACCATGCAGTGTGACCATTCTTTGTAAAGCTACTGAACAGTGCTGTACTGTGGTACTGTTTGTTTTACTATACAGTGTGGGTCTAACTTTTTCATCTGTGAATCAAACCATTCAGTTTGACCATTCTTTGTAAAGCTACTGAACAGTACTGTACTGTGGTACTGTTTGTTTTAATATACAGTGTGGTTCTAACTTTTTCATCTGTGAATCAAACCATTCAGTGTGACCATTCTTTGTAAAGCTACTGAACAGTACTGTACTGTAGTACTGTTTGTTTTACTATACAGTGTGGTTCTAACTTTTTCATCTGTGGATCAAACCATGCAGTGTGACCATTCTTTGTAAAGCTACTGAACAGTACTGTACTGTGGTACTGTTTGTTTTATTATACAGTGTGGTTCTGACTTTTTCATCTGTGAATCAAACCATTCAGTGTGACCATTCTTTTTAAAGCTACTGAACAATACTGTACTGTGGTACTGTTTGTTTTACTATACAGTGTGGTTCTAACTTTTTCATCTGTGGATCAAACCATTCAGTGTGACCATTCTTTTTAAAGCTACTGAACAGTACTGTACTGTGGTACTGTTTGTTTTACTATACAGTGTGGTTCTAACTTTTTCATCTGTGGATCAAACCATTCAGTGTGACCATTCTTTGTAAAGCTACTGATCAGTACTGTACTGTGGTACTGTTTGTTTTACTACACAGTGTGGTTCTATCTTTTTCATTTGTGGATCAAACCATGCAGTGTGACCATTCTTTGTAAAGCTACTGAACAGTACTGTAATGTGGTACTTTTTGTTTTAATATACAGTGTGGTTCTAACTTTTTCATCTGTGAATCAAACCATTCAGTGTGACCATTCTTTGTAAAGCTACTGAACAGTACTGTACTGTGGTACTGTTTGTTTTACTATACAGTGTGGTTCTATCTTTTTCATCTGTGAATCAAACCATGCAGTGTGACCATTCTTTGTAAAGCTACTGAACGATACTGTACTGTGGTACTGTTTGTTTTACTATACAGTGTTTTTCTAATCTTATCTCGGTAATATGTACATTTAGACCAAATCTAGCGATATGATTGGTCCATCTTTGTTTCTTTGTTGTGTTTCCTCTACAGAAATCGGTACTTTGGATTTTCTTGAATTGCGATATAAGGTGAGTGTAAATAGGTTGCTTTCAGGGGGGTTTGACATCAGCGTCCAAAGTAATTTCTCGTTCTCTTTGGCTTTGTATTCTTACGATATCTGATGGGCTAATAAATCTCAAAACATTTTCTCAACCAATCGGAAGTGAAACTGAAGCAAATCTACTGTCAAGGTCGCAAGCTTTGGTTTTTTTTTACTCTAAATGCTCTTTCGTTTTCGCATTTTTCTTCCTTACGATAACTGTCCTTGTTTCTATCAGTTGGACTGGCCACTAAACATTGTTATCACCGAGAAATCCGTGGTCAAGTACAACAAAGTAAGTATGAAGATTCATGAACTGTACATGATTTTATCTAACTAGTCTATATCATTTTCAAATCATTTTCGATAGTTTTCAAGCCGCTGGAACTGAGGGTTTTTAAACGTTGCTTGTAAAGGAGATCTCAGTGTTATGTTGTTGATAACCTCAGTTAGGGAAGGTACGTTTTTACTTGGGGGAAGGGCTGGGCAATTTTGGTATTTTTTTTTCCAAAACAATGTTGGCCCTCCCTCGCGTTTTAACAAAAAAACTCCTAACCCCCCCCCCCGCCCCCACCTTAAGGTGACTGACAAAATTGCAACTCTCCCCTCACTACTACATGGTATTCCATGCTGTAGAAACCTATCACAATTGCTCACATGAGGTATGGCCCTCCCTTTTTTGTGCTAACTTTCACTGATGACCCTCCCCTCTGAGGCCCCAGCCCTCCCCCCTCCAATAAAAAACGTACCTTCCCTTATGCGATATATTTCGCATACGGAGAGTTGAGAAAGAAACAACCCCTTTTCTTCTGTCTCACACGAAAATGGATAACTCTTTGCAAAACCCCAGTTACAACTCCTTCTGTCACTGTTGCGTTTGTTTGAACAAGTTACTTACCTCTAAACCGTCTTTCTCCACCCAAAAGTATAAATGAGTACTTTCGGTATGATGATGGGATAGCCCTAAGATGGACTGGTATCCCATCAGTGGACTGAGGGGTGAGGGGTGGGGGAATTTGGTGTAATGTTGCTTATTACCTCCGCCAAGGAGGTTATGTTTACACGCCTGTCTGTTTGTCTGTCTGTTAATCGTTTTACGCAAATACTAATCAACGGATTTGCACCAAATTTGGTGGAAAGGTCGCAAATATACCCAGGATCAATCGATTAAAATTTGGGATTTATCCGGATTAAACTCCGGATCTCAGATCCAGATGAGTGTGATATCAGGTGTACATATCTGGCGGGGCGGAGGTATGCGCTCTACCGAGTGCCCTTCTAGTTATATGACTGGTTCCGCGAGCGGGCAAGACGAGACGAATCCTGTGTTCTGATTGGCAACACGAGCGGGTAATATGAGACGAATCCTGTGTTCTGATTGGCAACACGAGCGGGCAATATGAGGCGAATCCTGTGTTCTGATTGGCCACTCGGGATTTCCCGCTTTGTCCCGCAAAACTAAACAGAGCAAAATGGCCGTGTGATAAATCCTTTATTGACCAAGCTTGTTCGGTCAAAATGGCTGGATATTGGCCTCGCTCTTTTTAACGTTTTTATTGACCTCAATGACAACGCAAAAAAGAACTCGGTGAATATCCAGCCAGGTCGACCTCACGCTTGGTCAATAACGCATATTTACTGCCCCGTAGACGTTTGGTACAAATGGTCGCCAGTGATTTGAATCATTTAGAAAATCTCTGATAAAATGTCAAAGTTGCGTAAGGTTATATAAGGTCACAAAACAATTGTATCATTTTTAACGTGATACCGGAATTTGAGAATTGTGTCCTTTTTCCTAACAAATTCCTAAACGTTTAATGGACCACAACTTGGAAACCGTTTCGTCAATAGGGCGAAGATTTTTATCGATTATAAATTTGGTCACCCCGTTCAATATGATGGTATCGGTTCGCCGGAAAAGCTTCTCTACAGTTTACTATTTCTTAGATAGTTATCCTGTACTTTGCTCTTTTTTACCCTTGTGCTTCATAGTCGATTTTATTTTTACAGATCTTCTCCTTTATGCTGCGGTTGAAGCGCCTATCTTGGGTTTTGCGAGACATATGGTTTCACTTGAAGCACATTGGTAATTATGTCTCTAGTTTGTACGCACGCTGTGATTTATCAATTTATCGGTCGTACTTCACTGTACGGCCCGCTAAATATAAAAGTTAAAATACACATGTTACAAACCTCGTTTTCTCGGTCCATCCGTACTGTAAGCACGGGGGAGCAGGGTTGGCGCAGTGGTGAGAGCGCTCGCCTTCCACCAATGTGGCCCGGGTTCGATTCCCGGCCCCGGCGTCATATGTGGGCTGAGTTTGTTGGTTCTCTACTCTGCTCCGAGAGGTTTTTCTCTGGTTACTCCGGTTTTCCCCTCTCCACAAAAACCAACATTTGATTTGATTCAATTTAATAGGATTTCATTTGTGCTTTACAGTGTCCCCAATTAGTACAGCAGTGCTAAATACAGTTGACACTCAAATAAAGTTCATTATTATTATTATTATTATTATTATTATTATTATTATTATTAGGTTACGGATCCTCGTTTTTTCAGGTGCAAAGCTTGAACGCGGGACTCTTAGGTGACTTCCCATCGTAGAGTACTAGGGACTGAACCAACTGTATCACAGTTTATCAGTGTGTTCTCACTTCAATCCGTTCTTTTCCTTGTTGCAGCTTACGTTCACAATGCGGCCGGATCACCTCAGCTTCGTCAGCTTCAGTTGTTCAGGTACTGTTGTGTGACACCCGATTTAGTTGCGTGACTCACGATTTTGTATATCTGAGAGGAAGTGACATTAATGACTGCTTGTCAGTGTGAGAAATGTACTGTCACGTGACACTAAAGCGGACACCCTGATTAGAGTAAAAACCTGTGAATTTAAAATTATATTATATATATTATTATATTATATTCTATATATTATATATAGTTTACTTCATAGAAAGTGCGACGTACGGGGTTGTATTCACGAGTTGTTTGTGTCAAAAACCCGAACGAGCGAGGTACGAGCGAGTGAGTGCTTTTGATACAAACAACGAGTGAATACAACCCCGTACAAAGTACTTTCTATGACGTGATCTGTTTATTACACGTAACAGAAGAATTTTCATTGAAATAGTTTTCTGAACACAAATTAGAACTGAGTAAAAACTCACTAACAAAAGAAGCAAATGCAAATTTAATAGCAATGGAAAATATCGCACTGGTCCGCACTACATCAAGAAAATAAACTGCTGAAGTCATTACCTTCATAATGGCTGAGGAATACTCTTTCATAAATAACAATCAAAGCGTGAAAGAAAATACCTGAGCGATGTCGGTTCGTATTGTTCTCCGTCTTTCGTTCGAACTAGAAGCAGATAATTGAAGAGATCTTTTGCATCAATATTTTCATTCTCTCTCGGCAGCTCGTTCCTTGAAACTCTTTTGAGCAACGAGACATCTGTCTGTGTTTCGTCAATGTGTTTTTGTTTTCTTGATGCTACAAACTCGTCTATGGAGCAACCAACCGACGCAAACCTAGAGCTTTCCTCCGCCTTTTCCGATTTCGCAAGAAAAATCTGGAGGAGGCGCGCCGCTAAAAAAGGCGCCAAATCTGAAAAGCAATTTGAATGTAACGATGCACGATTCTGATTGGCTCAGAAAGACCTTGCGCTATCGTTGATTGGTTATATTTTCACACGTGAAACAGCTGTACGCCATTCTGATTGGCTGTATACGTTTTTTTCACATGTGAAAATAAAGCGTTCAGAATTCTACAAATCAGCTTTATGGAATAAAATTACCGTGTTACGTGTAATAATATATTATATTATATATATTATTATATTATATTATATATATTATTATTATATCTGCAACCCTTGTATATGAGCAAACGCGCGCTCTGATTGGTTCCCTACTCATAGTATATCAGCTCATATACCATTGGCACGGAAAACGGCCATCATGGAGGGATGATTTCTTGAATTAGACAGGGAGAAATTCAAGTCAAGCTTAAAAATCATACACCAAAGAAATACTACCGAAGCAAATAAATATGGGATGAAATTATTCGACGGTAAGTGAGCAAATTATATTGCGAAATTGTTTATTACGAACGAAAGTGAAACTCTTACAAACAGCCGCCATTTTGAAAGATCTGTGAAGCCCGTAAACTGAGTTTTTATTTTATTTTTGCCTACTTTTTCCACTTTAAAATTCTTAAACTAATTTGCTAACTCAAAAAAAAATTGACAAGTACATTAAAGAGATGTTTAAAAACGAGCCAGACTCGTGTTTGAAACTTTTTTACACATCGGCTCTACAATATGTCGGCTCCACAACAACATGGTTCTGTTCAAAAACAATAACAAAGTCAATTCTTGTCGTACAAACTAATTCCAGTGTCTCATAAGCGAGGGTTTAGAGATATAATAAAACAATTATTCCACTCAATCTCGTCATAAATGAGCTATAGCCAACTCGGCGCTACGCGCCTCGTTGGCTATTAGCTCATATACGACTCGACTTCGTGGAATAATTGCTAATTATATTATATTATATATATTATTATATTATATGTATTATTATATTATATGTATTATTATATTATATTTTATATTTTAAAATTATGAAACGTCAGTTTTTGTGTGGCTTACACGAATTTTTTTAGCCACATTATGGCACGATCGGAGTTATTTATTTGTCCACGAGAGTCGAGCGCCTGCCATGTGGTCTGTACGCATTGCGGACCTGTGTTTTCTTATGTTACGCTGGCAAAACTCGCACTTATCAACTCGTTTGATAACCCTACTGTTTGTACGTGAAAACTAAAGCGATTTTTTGTAATGCTGTGTGAATTTAACCTGCCTCCTTGCTTTGGGGACTGTAGTTGAAAAGGTTATGACTGGGTTAGTCGCAGAAAAACTGCATGTGCCGAATCGAGTGAGTGGAGCAAAAAAGAAACTACTTTCGTCTTCACTCTTTTGGTAGAATAATTAAACTCTCGGAGAGTTTAAATTTATGAGTCTCCTCTCAAGCCCCTTAGAGGCCTTATGTGCCAGAAGGCACTTAGAAGATAGGTCTTAACCCTTTAAGCCCCGAGGGTTCTCCCTGTGACGAGTAAAATCGTATGGCATTAGACAGAGTAAAATCTGTAAAGACACTGTTGGGGCTTAAAGGGTTAAGCCCCATAAACGTTTCCAACCAAACCTTCCCACGTATTTGTACATCTGGGGTCAATTCAAAAACTTTTGATGATGGGATAGCCATTGGTGGGATTTACGAGTGCTGCAATTGTTTTCAAACTCTTATAGAATAGTTACCTAGAGGATACTACACGGTGGCGAGAAGAATTTTATGTTCGAGTGGCAAGAACTGCTCTCACTCGTGAGATATTATTCTTGCCTCGAGAACATAAATCCATATCTTCGAGCTAACGTGTAATTTTGTCTATATAATAAAAAGAAAAACACATTAAGACGTTAGTTTGGCAGCTTTGTACACAAATAGTCGCACAGGACGGGGAATGACGTCATCGATATCCTCAGTACGAAGGATATCGAAAATACGTCACTACGGTCCCGGATGTAATTTCGTGTGAATTTTACGAGTGGTGTAATTCCCATTAAAACACTCACGTCTATATAATAAGTAAAGGATATTACATGGTGGCGAGTGGCAAGAACAATATCTCACGAGTGGGCGCAGCGAACGAGTTAGATATTGTTCTTGACACGAGAACATGAACTTCATATCTTCGAGCTAACTAGTAATATTTTTTTTGTTATATTGACAATAACACATTCTGACGTTCGTTTGGCAGTTTTGTACATAAACAATCGCGCAGGGCGGGAAATGACGTCATCGATATCGTCACTTGTGAGGATATGGAAAATACGCCACTACGGTCCCGGATGTCGTTTCGTATAAATACATACATACATTACTTTATTTACCCTCGGATTTTAGAGTAGCTCTGAGCATTTAACCAGCAAATGAGAGATAGACCACAACACCGGGAACTACGCCCCCTAATCTTTTTTCGAACAGTGTGGGTTCTTTTACGTCCCACAGAATCAATTATAAAGAATTGTGAAACGGGACCTACGGTTTATCGTCCTTATGCGACAAGACTGGAAAGCCTAACCATTTGCAGATGTCATTACAAAGGCAGAACTTTCTCCTCAAATATTTTAAGCCCCTGATTATTGGTCCGGCCGGGGTTTGAACCCGCGACCTACCGCACGCTTGTCCGGCGCTCTACCACTGAGCTAACTGGTTGGCGGTTACGAATGGTGTAAAACACTCACATTTATATAATAAACCTGTAAATTACACTTGTAAAAGTTATATAGAATCGATCCCTGGAAACTTGTTAAAGTTTAATACTCGCTCGGCTCTCCGCAAAGTTCCCTTCTAAAAGCCTCTACCTGACTCTGATGGTGACTTTCCTTCACGATGTCAAAACGTCAGTCAGCATCAACAGTAGTTGTACCCGGACGATCAAATTTGGCTTATAGTTCCAATTTTGGGTAATACTTCCATGTCCTATATACACCAGACATTTAAAGCATTGTAACTCTTTTGCTTTTCAAGATATCTTGCTGAAAAAATTCATGTAAACACAGCATCAAGTAAGAAACAACGTGTAGAAGTATAAGGCTTTTTGCTGCAAACGTTTTCGTGTAATTATCGATTGAAAACTCAAACAGGTCTGGAAGAATGGCTCCAAAATATAGGACATGAATGTATTACCCAATTTTGATTGGTTATTCCTTGGAGAGTGTCAATTGTACTGCACAAAGTAGGTTCATAACAGTAACATGGATGATACCAAGAGAAAATGAGGAAAGAGAACACAACCCCGTCTGATATGATCAGGGGACAGAATCAAGAGAAAATCAGGAAAGAGAGCATAACCCCGTCTGATATGATAAGGAGACAGAATCAAGAGAAAATGAGGAAAGAGAACATAACCCCGTCTGATATGATGAGGGAACAGAATCTATTTTTAGCGCGGAATCTATTTGTATCTCGTTCCATGGCTGCGCGGTTTCCCCATGGCGCATTGAAATTATAACCACGTGAGGAGAAGGACATCAACCATTGGTCAGTTAAAATAGTTCCCGGATCTAAAAATAGATTCTGTCCCCTTATCATAGTAAGAGAACCCAGTATGGAAGATACGTTCTCTTACCTCATTTTCTCTTGATTTTGTCCCCTTAGCATAGTAAGAGAACCCAGTATGGAAGATGCGTTCTCTTACCTCATTTTCTTTTGATGATACTGAGAAACAGATGTCTCTTGAGTTTCAAGATTTATATTTTTAAATCTGCGTTGGTGAGTTGTGACTATACGCGCTGCGAATCTGTGAATTCCAGCTTGACTTCTCATTGGTTTGTTCTCATCGCAGACACGAGATGCAACATTTTGCCCATAACCTGCAGGGATACCTGTCAAACCAGATTCTGAACGTCACGTGGTCCGAGTTTCAGGAACGGCTGCTTACTGTAAGAACCAATCTCCAACGTCGTTAATTTATATTTCATTTTTATTATTTTTGGGCAATGGTCTCTTCAGCAGTTAAACCAATGTAGAAATTTCCCATACGGTTAAGAAGTTTACCTTACTTTATTGTGTTATTATTTTTATTATTAGTATTACTATTACTATTAGTATTAGTGTTAGCGTTAGTGTCAGTATTAGTGTTGGTGTTAGTATTAGTATTGGTGTTAGTAGGAGTGTTAGTATTAGTATTGGTGTTAGTATTAGTATTGGTGTTAGTATTGGTGTTGGTGTTAGTATTGGTGTTAATATTAGTATTGGTGTTAGTAGTAGTGTTAGTATTAGTATCGGTGTTAGTATTAGTATTGGTGTTAGTATTGGTGTTAGTATTGGTGTTAGTATTGGTGTTGGTGTTAGTATTGGTGTTAATATTAGTATTGGTGTTAGTGGTAGTGTTAGTATTAGTATTGGTGTTAGTGGTAGTGTTAGTATTAGTATTGGTGTTAGTATTGGTGTTAGTATTGGTGTTGGTGTTAGTATTGGTGTTAATATTAGTATTGGTGTTAGTGGTAGTGTTAGTATTAGTATTGGTGTTAGTAGTAGTGTCAGTATTAGTATTGGTGTTAGTATTAGTGTTAGTGTCAGTATTGGCGTTAGTATTAGTGTTAGTGGTAGTATTGGTGTTAGTATCGGTGTTAGTATTAGTATTGGTGTTAGTATTGGTGTTAGTATTGGTGTTGGTGTTAGTATTGGTGTTAATATTAGTATTGGTGTTAGTGGTAGTGTTAATATTAGTATTGGTGTTAGTGGTAGTGTTAGTATTAGTATTGGTGTTAGTGGTAGTGTTAGTATTAGTATTGGTGTTAGTATTAGTGTCAGTGTTGGTGTTAGTATTAGTGTTAGTATTAGTATTGATATTAGTATCATTATTAATATTAGTATAAGTACTAGCACTAATATAAGTATATATTAGTACCAGTATTTTAGTTTATCTATTAGACGATTAGTAAGCCATTCATGTTTATGGTAGCTTTTTCATTGGCTGGCTCTCTTTGGTAGGTGAGCAGCCTGGATGACCTCCACAATCTACATTCTGAGTATCTTAGTAAAGCCATATTCCGTTCACTGTTGAGTAGGAAGGCGGCCCCAGTAATGGCAATCATATCTGACCTTTGTACCCTCATACTCAAGCTGCGCACGCAACTCTTGTCATCACCATGGCAACAGGATCCAAGCACAGGACACGTAACTCACCCGGCGTTTGATGTGTTGTGTAAAACTCACACAGCTTTTAAGGAGTATGCAGGCTTTTTATTCACAGGTACATTTTTGTCTGTCTAATAATTATACATCATTATTATTATTATTATTATTATTATTATGCCACAACCTTACTTACACTGAACTATTCTGACTACTCCAATACAACTAACACTACATCTTAAATGTAATCCAATTCAGTTTCACATACTTAGCTCATGAACTAATGCGCACTACTGATTAATTAACCTGAACTTAAAAGTTTATTATTATTATAATTATTATTATTATTATTATTATTTTAATTATTATTGTTATTATTATTATTATTATCATTGTTATTATTGTTATTGTTGTTGCTCTTGCTGTTGTTATTGTTATTGTTATTGTTGTTGAATTTGAATTGTCGGTATCCTTTCGGCAGAATTTGTGATGCAAGGTGTTTTTCTCGTTTGGTTTCAGTTGTAAGCAAGCTCGTTCGTCGTGGATACCAATCACACCTCGACGACTTCCTTCTTAGAATCAACTTCAACAATTTCTACATCGTGGAATGATGTTACATAAAAATACCGCACCCCACCCTACTTCGCAGTTAAAACAACCGCGCGGGGACTAGTTATGAAACACCTCGTCCAGTCTCATGAACGCACTGCTGACCAAAAACTAGAGGGCTCAATTAACTTCGGAAGTGGAATGGCACAGTAGTGTGCCAAAAAGATCTCACTGTCATTATAACTGTGGATCCATAGTATGCATTATGAACAGTTTCGTTCCCAAGGTACCATGGGGCATTTCAAATCCAAGCTGGCGTAGTTTCCGCCATGTTTCGCTCCTCTGGTTGAAGTCCCGCAAATTGGGAAACTCCAAAAACATCTTAAGTCAGGCAAACTATAAATTCTGGAACGAAAGAGTTACGAGGACGAGAAAGGTCCCCTTGGAACTGACGATCTTGTGTGGACTTCTTTGTGATAAAGTGTCTTTGTGATAAATTGTTTTTTACAAAAAGACATTGCGATTTTTTTTCGTAACAGTAGTCTAAAATCTGACCCATTTTTGGTGACTTTCTTTGATTAAAAACCTAGTTTGCTTCAACAGTTTAATGATGGTGTTTTATTTTCTTCTCTTTTTTTGTAGTAGCATTATGTCCCTTCTATTGCCCAGAATTACTTCATAAAAGATGCATTCCTACAACTTTTACAATTTTCAACTCACGAGTTGAGCTGTATCAGAATAAGACCAACAACCTAGCAAAACCATAGGGAACTTCACATCATAGCGACCGACTTAACTTACAAAGCATTCGCGTCCCATTTTAAAGCTGAGATACTACCCCAACTGGGCTTTCACCGAACAAAAATAAGAACAAAATATCTCACCTTCAATTCAAGTTTTTGTAAAAAGATGGCGGAAACAATGAATGAAATTACTCCAAGCCCACCCTCCTAAAGGGAGCACAGCGTAAAAACGTGGTCAAATTGATTTTTTGTGCGTTGTTCTCGCCCAAGCGTTCGCGTTCTAATTCTCAGGAAAGATAGTGCACTTACTGGGCTTTCCACTGATATTTGAACGGGCTAAAAACATTGTACCGTTCTTGAGATATTTGAGTTTAGGTAGAGTGATATCGCAAAAAATGAGTGAAACTGACAAACGTCCACCCCCTTAAGTACCTCGGAAAGTGGCTAAATAAGGTTTTTTGCCTTGTTCTCGCCAAAATCAAAAGCGTTTGCTTTCTATCCGCAAGCGAAGATAGGGCTTTTAATGGCTTTATATATAGTGGTATTTGATTGGGCCAAAAATGTTTTGTCTTTCTTGAGATATTTGGGTCAAAACAATGGCGTTCGGCAATTGCGTCTGGCGGAGTTAAATTTGTGATGCTAATTGGCGCATAGAGCAAAAGCCAAATTTGGCCGAGAGACAGAAAATAGGGGTATGAAAATGACAAGGTCTAAAAATGGCGTTTTTTTTAATTTTTTTCATTGTTTCTCGGGGTTTTTTGGTATTAGCCAATGAGATGAGGCTTTTAGCCAAACCTTTAGTTAATGCAAATCCAGTGTTAAACAGTAATGAACTCTTCATTAATTAATCAAACTTGGTTAAACAGTATGACTTAAAACAAAGATGCATTAAAAAATCGTTAATTTTTCTTCCAATAAATATCTCAAACCCTTAACTTCAGCATAATACCAGACCCGTTCAGTACCAAAATTCGGTACTTGGCTAAAAAAGTTTAATTCGTTTCTGTCAGAAGGGAAGGGGCAAAAGCAAATTTTGGGAGAATGGCGGGGCAGCCAAATTTCGCTCAAGGTGAGTCGTGACACTGTTTTTAGCACGAAATTCCTCAGTTTTGAACGAAGCTCATTTAAGGTTGGGGGCTCTTAATATGTAAAAAGCTTTACAATATCGAAGGGACTGAATTTGCTGGGTTATTCAATTTGAAATAGTTCATATAAACTGATCATTTTTCCTTTCTCTCTTCACATCTTCCCTCGCATTCATTATTTTTATTCGCTTTATGTGGAATTCTCGCTTATCCCCTCGATTTTCTAGTAAGAACAGTCTAAACTTCCATTTGGATCCAATCGTCTACTTTGCACTGTTTTAAATATTTTCTTTCTACCGTTTTTACAGGGTTGTGTTTTGTACAAGGTGGAATTCAATGGAACCACAAATGAAGAGGACAGAAAAGGTCTCAATTCCATAAAAATATAGTAGAGCGCATACCCACCGTTCATGGTGTCAAAATGATGTTAATATGTTGTAGAATATTAGTTAAGTTGTGATACAAGGCTTGTGTAAGGCGTAGCTAAACAACTGTCCAAAGAGTAAAGTTATGCGAGAAGTGCACTCGTGTTTTTGCTTATAAACTCAGCTGTTTTGTGGGTAGTGTAAAAACCTAGACGTCGAAGTGTAATAGAGGTGAGACGCATGCGTTCTGTTTTCAGGATACCATATGAAAGAAGGATATTTGTAGTTATAAGTTTGCGCGCCCCGTAAAGTGACAGCGGTGGGGCATAGGGATGATAGTAACGAAATAGCATCATTACAAACTATCTAATAAGTGTCTAAAAACCAGTGTTTTTTGGGTGCAGTGTAAAGGGAAGAAAGAGACGCATGCGTTCTGTATTTAGGGCACCATATGGATAAAGGATATCTTTAGTTAAACTAAAGACGATCATTAATAACTTTCTAATAGGTGACACCTTACCTGACGCGGTGACGATAAAACGGGCATTGCACCTACCGCCTGTAATCTCCCGTGTTGGGCCGGTGACATCCCTATTGTCATCTGAGGGTTTTTTGGGCTTACAGCCTTGTGGCTTGGTCGTTTTCCTCCTTCGGGATGCGCCGGGTTGAGTTCATTGCACTTCGCGATCAACTAGGTATCACCATGTGGCTCTGCCATTTCAGTGGTCATAGCACTATTAGAACCGGGCAGAGGGCGCCGTAAAAAAAAAAAAAAGAAAAAAAAACGTGTCTAAAAACCAGCGTTTTTGGGTGCGGTGTAAAGAGAGGAGTGAGACACATGCGTTCTGTATTTAGGGCACCATATGGATGCAGGAAATTTGTAGTTATGGGTTTGTGAGCTCCGTAGGTTGGGGCCGAATGGGGATAGGGATTTCAGTGACTAAGCTAGTTTACAATGGTCCTATCCCCACCGCCCCACCCTAGCGGGGCTCCAAAACTTACAACTACAAATATCCTTCATCCATGTGGTACCCTAAATACAGAACGCATGCGTCTCACTCCTCCCTTTGCACTGCGCACAAACAAACGTTTGTTTTAAATACGTATTAAATACTTTGTAATGATCCTATTTAGTTTCTTGGAGAAGGAGGAAACGCTTTAGGTTCCGACTCACAACCACTTGTTCGTAATACTTAGTGGGACGTTAAAAGAACCCACATATTGTTTGCAAAGAGTACGGAGAAGTTGTTCCCGGTGTCTTCTTTAGATAGTTTGTAATGGTGTTAGTAGGCTTGGTCCCTCAAACCATCCCCTACCCAACCCACCCTATGGGGTGCACAAACTTGTAACTACAAACCTTCCACATCCATTTGGTACCTTAAAACAGAACCCATCCGCCTCAGTCTTCCCCTTGACACTACCACAAAAAACACTTCTTTTCAGACACATATTTATTTAGTTTGTAATGATGTTAGTAAGTTTGGTTCCCCTAAAACAAAACGCATGAGTCTCAGCTATCCGCCTTAACACTACCGAAAAAACACTCTTTTTCACTCTACCCAAAAAACGCTAATTTCTATACACTTGTTCTTAGAAAGTTTGTAGTGGTCTTATTTGCCTCTAAATTAAATAGGATCATTACAAACTATCTTATACGTGTCTAAAAAGCAGCTTTTTTGGGTGCAGTGTAAAGGGAGGATTGAGACGCATGCGTTCTGTATTTAGGGCACCATATGGATGAAGGATATTTTTAGTTAAACTACAGAGGATCATTGCAAACTATCCATAAAAAAACTTGCCTAACGCGGTGACGATAAAACGGGCATTGCACCTACCGCTTGTCATCTCCCGTGTTGGGCCGGTGACATCCCTACTGTCACCTTAGGGGGTTTTTGGCCTATAGCCTTGTGGCTTGGTCGTTTTCCTCCTTCTGGGTGCACCTGGTTGAGTTCATTGCACTTCGGGCTCAACTAGGTATCACCGCGTCGCTCTGCCATTTCAGTGGTCATAGCACTATTAGACCCGGGCAGAGGGCGCCGTAAGAAAAAAAGAAAAAAAAATACGTGTCTGAAAGCAAGCGTTTTTAGGTGCAGTGTAAAGGGAGGAGTGAGACGCGTCTAAAAATTTTAAATGCTTGTTTTTAAACACGTTTTAGCTATTTAGTAATGGTCCCCACCGCTCCCACCCTACTTGGCGCGCAAATTTTTGATCACAAATATCCTGCATCCATATGGTGCCCTAAATATATCGCATTCGTCTCACTCCTCCCTTTACATTGCACTTAAATACGCTGGATTTTAGACACGTTTTTCTTTTTGTTTTTTTTTTTACGGCTCCTCTGCCCGGGTCTACTAGTGCTATGACCAGTGCAATGGCAGAGCGACATGGTGATACCTAGTTGAGCCCGAAGTGCAATGAGCTCAACCCGGCGCACCCCGAAGGAGGAAAACGACCAAGCCACAAGGCTATAGGCCGAAAGCCCCCTCACATGACAGTAGGGATGTCACCGGCCCAACACGGCAGATGACAGGCGGTAGGTGCAAGGCCCGTTTTATCGTCACCGCGTCAGGTAAGGAGTCACGTATTAGATACTTTGTAATGATCCTCTGTAGTTTAGCTAAAAATATCCTTCATCCATATGGTACCCTAAATAAAGAACGCATGCGTCTCACTCCTCCCTTTTCACTGCGCACAAAGAAACGTTGGTTCTTAGACACGTATTAAATACTTTGTAATGATCCTATTTAGTTTCTTGGAGAAGGAGGAAACGCTTTAGGTTCCGACTCACAACCACTTGTTCGTAATACTTAGTGGGACGTTAAAAGAACCCACATATTGTTTGCAAAGAGTACGGAGAAGTTGTTCCCGGTGTCTTCTTTAGATAGTTTGTAATGGTGTTAGTAGGCTTGGTCCCTCAAACCATCCCCTACCCAACCCACCCTATGGGGTGCACAAACTTGTAACTACAAACCTTCCACATCCATTTGGTACCTTAAAACAGAACCCATCCGCCTCAGTCTTCCACTTGACACTACCACAAAAAACACTTCTTTTCAGACACATATTTATTTAGTTTGTAATGATGTTAGTAAGTTTGGTTCCCCTAAAACAAAACGCATGAGTCTCAGCTATCCGCCTTAACACGACCGAAAAAACACTCTTTTTCACTCTACCCAAAAAACGCTAATTTCTATACACTTGTTTTTAGAAAGTTTGTAGTGGTCTTATTTGCCTCTAAATTAAATAGGATCATTACAAACTATCTTATACGTGTCTAAAAAGCAGCTTTTTTGGGTGCAGTGTAAAGGGAGGTATTTAGGGCACCATATGGATGAAGGATATTTTTAGTTAAACTACAGAGGATCATTGCAAACTATCCATAAAAAAACTTGCCTAACGCGGTGACGATAAAACGGGCATTGCACCTACCGCTTGTCATCTCCCGTGTTGGGCCGGTGACATCCCTACTGTCACCTTAGGGGGTTTTTGGCCTATAGCCTTGTGGCTTGGTCGTTTTCCTCCTTCTGGGT
Organism: Ricordea florida; assembly: GCA_949710005.1. NCBI lineage: Eukaryota > Metazoa > Cnidaria > Anthozoa > Corallimorpharia > Ricordeidae > Ricordea > Ricordea florida. Next base: position 22,049,517 of record OX453285.1, read on the forward strand.
GCGCCTGGTTGAGTTCATTGCACTTCGGGCTCAACTAGGTATCACCGCGTCGCTCTGCCATTTCAGTGGTCATAGCACTATTAGACCCGGGCAGAGGGCGCCGTAAGAAAAAAAAATACGTGTCTGAAAGCAAGCGTTTTTAGGTGCAGTGTAAAGGGAGGAGTGAGACGCGTCTAAAAATTTTAAATGCTTGTTTTTAAACACGTTTTAGCTATTTAGTAATGGTCCCCACCGCTCCCACCCTACTTGGCGCGCAAACTTGTGATCACAAATATCCTGCATCCATATGGTGCCCTAAATATATCGCATTCGTCTCACTCCTCCCTTTACATTGCACTTAAATACGCTGGATTTTAGACACGTTTTTCTTTTTGTTTTTTTTTTTACGGCTCCTCTGCCCGGGTCTACTAGTGCTATGACCAGTGCAATGGCAGAGCGACATGGTGATACCTAGTTGAGCCCGAAGTGCAATGAGCTCAACCCGGCGCACCCCGAAGGAGGAAAACGACCAAGCCACAAGGCTATAGGCCGAAAGCCCCCTCACATGACAGTAGGGATGTCACCAGCCCAACACGGGAGATGACAGGCGGTAGGTGCAATGCCCGTTTTATCGTCACCGCGTCAGGTAAGGAGTCACGTATTAGATACTTTGTAATGATCCTCTGTAGTTTAGCTAAAAATATCCTTCATCCATATGGTACCCTAAATAAAGAACGCATGCGTCTCACTCCTCCCTTTTCACTGCGCACAAAGAAACGTTGGTTTTTAGACACGTATTAAATACTTTGTAATGATCCTATTTAGTTTCTTGGAGAAGGAGGAAACGCTTTAGGTTCCGACTCACAACCACTTGTTCGTAATACTTAGTGGGACGTTAAAAGAACCCACATATTGTTTGCAAAGAGTACGGAGTAGTTGTTCCCAGTGTCTTGTTTAGATAGTTTGTAATGGTGTTAGTAAGCTTGGACCCTCAAACCATCCCCTACCCAACCCACCCTATGGGGAGCACAAACTTGTAACTACAAACCTTCCACATCCATTTGGTACCTTAAAACAGAACCCATCCGCCTCAGTCTTCCCCTTGACACTACCACAAAAAACACTTCTTTTCAGACACATATTTATTTAGTTTGTAATGATGTTAGTAAGTTTGGTTCCCCTAAAACAAAACGCATGAGTCTCAGCTATCCGCCTTAACACTACCGAAAAAACACTCTTTTTCACTCTACCCAAAAAACGCTAATTTCTATACACTTGTTTTTAGAAAGTTTGTAGTGGTCTTATTTGCCTCTAAATTAAATAGGATCATTACAAACTATCTTATACGTGTCTAAAAAGCAGCTTTTTTGGGTGCAGTGTAAAGGGAGGATTGAGACGCATGCGTTCTGTATTTAGGGCACCATATGGATGAAGGATATTTTTAGTTAAACTACAGAGGATCATTGCAAACTATCCATAAAAAAACTTGCCTGACGCGGGTCTTTAGGGCGCGTTGCAGGTCCGTTCTTCAGCCTTGTGGTGTGTTGCACTGGTTGTTGGATTTCCTTGTGGTGTGCGAAATTTTTCAAGTTCTCCTCTTTTCATCGCATAGACGTTGTAAGTATTTAGAGTAATTTTGAATTTTTCTTTGTACGGTGACCCTCCTGGGGAGGAATGCTTGTGGGGTTCTGCCTCACATAACCCAGGGTAAGCCGTTTGCCTTGCTGGCTTTCTAGGCCGTTGCCTGGCTTCAGGTAGCGGTCGGGTGGTCGGTGGGGCATTTTTTCCCGGTCCGGGGGGACCTCTTGGTCCCTTTTAGGCCGGCTTTTAGTTTGTTGTAGTACTTTAGTTAGTCTAGCTTAGGGGGTGTTTTTTCGCTTTTTTCGCTTTTTCGCTTTTGCATTTTCTATTCCAAATTTTCGCTTTTTGCCTTTTTGTCCGTTTGCTTTTTCGCGTTTTTTGCAATTTTTCTATTTTTCTCATCCTTATCATGTTGTTGGAGGATGAGAGTGTGCGTACGGTCATTCTGCGGTCCGGCGCAAAATTTAAGGATATGGCGCGTGAGGAGGTTTTCTCACACGTGCGAAATGTTTTCAAAAACTTTAAAATATCTTCGATTCAGTTTCTCCCTTTGGGAGATATTGGTATTACCTTTTCTACTCCTGAAGAGAAGAATGATGTTATTAATAGGGAAGGGGTTCATGTTGAGGGGATGTGGTGCCCCATTGTTGGAGGAGGTCCTCGGGCCACTCTGGTCCAGATACATTACTATCCGTTTGAGGCCTCAAATTTGCATATTAAGACTGCTCTTTCTCCCTATGGCGATGTAGTGTCTGTCACTCATCAGCACTACATTGCCCATCCCGATATTTGTACTGGCTCTAGAGTCGTAAAAATGTTTGTAAAGAAGGAGATTGGTCGTGATCTCCTTATTCGGGGTCACCCCGTTAAAGTCTGGTATCGTGGCCAACCTTTAAAATGCGGAATCTGCCACGAACATGGCCATAAGGGATCTACTTGCCCCCTCAAAGGACGATGCCTCAGATGTAAGCAGGAGGGACATCGTTCCAAAGACTGCAAAAACGCCTGGGGAACCTTAGTGCAAGCCCCTGCTGAGGTGGTGGACATGTCCGCCGGCCTTGTTGTCCCAGATGTTCCTGCTTCCGTGGAACCTCCATCAACTGTGGATCCGATTTCCTCTGAGCCGCTCCTGTTTACCCCTGAGGACATGGAGACTCAGGCTTCTGTTGAACCAACATATTCTGAAAATCTTCCTGGTTCTCCGTTTGGCACCGGTGCCGTTTTGTTGAATAATGTGGAGGTCGCTCCTCCTTCCGTTAATATGGATCCTCCTCTCCCTGTAGAGGTTAATGTTAATATTGTAAATAAGCCGGAGGACGTTTCCCCGGAAGCTCCTCTTACAAATAGTGCTACTTCGCCTTGGCCCAAAAGTGCCGGCGATGGGGCTTCTCAAAAGCAAAATGTAGTTGTGCCTAGGCCCAAAGGTGCTGGCGCTAAAATGTCCCCCAAGAAAAAGGGGGTAAAAGTTACTAACAATAATGTTAATGACTGTGAAAAGATTGAGGTAATTGAAGAATCCTCCAACACCCAATTGCAATCTAGCCAGAGTCAGAGTGTTTTGCCAAAACATCCTACTAAGGCTCTTCCTCGTCGGTCGAGGCCTGCAGAACGTAATGCTCATGGGCGAAGGGCCGCTAAGAGTCCTTCTCCTTCTCCTCGGCGTAGCAGTTCTCGTGAGCGTTCGCGCTCCGAGCGGTCCCGGGCAGGTTCATGTTCCTCTTCTGCCTCGTGTGGCTCAAGGTCCCCCGTTCCGGGGAACCGTCAGTAAATTCATTCAAAATGTTGGTTTTCGCTTTGGCTACTGCTTTTCATTTTTTTGTTATGGCTATTTCCATCGCCACTTTAAATGCCAATGGGTTAAGAGACCCGAATAAACGTTTGGGTACTCTTCAATGGCTTAATTCTTTGGCCATTTCGGTAGTGTGTATCCAGGAGGCGCATGTTGTTCTTCCTGGGGAGTGCAGGTCCTGGTTTAGCTCATTTGGTTTCGAAGCGGTTGCTTCTTTTGGAACTACTAATGCAAGAGGCGTTGTTATTTTGCATCGCCCCTCTATTTCTTTGATAAATCATTGGACTGACGAGGAGGGTCGGTTTCTGCTTTGTGAATTCAAATTCCAAAATCAGGTGTTCCGGGTAGCGTCTGTCTATGCCCCCAATAGGAACCCTGAGAGGGACAATTTTCTAACTGAGGTTGTTGATTCTATCGATCCTAGCATTCCTACTTTTCTGTGTGGTGACTTTAATACGGTTTTCGATCGTGCGGTAGACAGGCGTGGTTCGTCCCCTGCTGAGTCTCACAGGGAGAGTTCTGCCGCATTGCGGGGTTTGTTTCAGTCCTGTTGTGCGGTGGATATTTGGAGGGCTTTACATCCGCAAGAAAAAGCTTTTACCTGGACCAAGTTCGATGGGTCGATGGCCTCCCGCATAGACATTATCGGGTGTCCCTATTCTTGGATTGGTTCAGTCTCTACATGTTCTATTTGTCCCTGTCCTTTTTCGGATCACGATGCTGTAATTTTTTCGGGGAGTGTTCCGGACGCTCCTCGACGTGGTCCTGGACGTTGGAAATTGAATTCTGGAATTTTATCTGACTCTGGTTTTTCGTCCGATTTTTGTATTTTTTGGCAATCTTGGCGCTTGAAAAAGAATTCTTTCTCTTCCATCCAAAAGTGGTGAGATGAAGGGAAGAGAGGCATAAAACACTTAGCTATCAAACATTGCAAATTCAAAGCTTCCACACGTAATGCCTCTCGCGATATCCTTAATCGCTTAGCCATTCATCTTAAAGCTAAGCTGGATGCGGGGCGGGTGTCTTGCCTTGAGGCTTATAATAATGTCTTGGCATCTCTTGGTGAGTTGGATCTCCACGTTGCTAAAGGTGCCCAAACCCGTTCTCGTATTCAGTGGGCGGAGGAAGGTGAATCCTCCTCTGCTTTCTTCTTCAGACTTGAGAAACGTCGGGCAACAGAAAATACTATCTTTGCCATCAAAAATCAAGATGACGTTCTTCTCACGGACCCCCTGGCCATAAGGCAAGAGTGGGTATCCTTTTTTCAACAACTTTTTTCTGTGGAAGAGGTGGATGAGCTCATGCAAGATTCCCTTCTCCAAAATTTGAGCGCCAGATTGCCTTCCTCTGATTCTTTATCCTGTGAGGGCTCCATTACCCTTCAGGAATGTTACATTGCCATTCAGGGTATGGCTCGAAATAAGGCCCCTGGTCTTGACGGCCTACCCATCGAATTTTATGTTGCTTTTTGGGACCAAATTGGTCAGGATTTGGTTGAAGTGTTAAATTCATCTTTTCAGCAAGGCCTCCTTCCTCTCTCCATGAGAAGTGGAGTCATTTCTCTTTTATTTAAAAAGGGTGATAGGTTGGATTGCCGCAATTGGCGCCCCATCACCCTCCTTAATAGTGACTATAAGATCTGTTCTCGTGTCCTGGCGGGCCGCTTGTCGAAGGTCCTGCATCACGTCATCGGCAGCGACCAGACTTGCGGTGTGCCGGGACGTTTCATTGGTGAGAATGTCGCTCTCCTACGCGATGCCATAAATTATGCAATTGATACAAATTGTCCTATGGCCATTCTCTCTTTGGATCAAGAAAAAGCTTTCGATCGAGTGAATTGGTCCTTTTTGTTTAAGACCCTTGGTCGTATGGGTTTCGGTCCTTCGTTTTCCAAATGGGTCTCTCTTTTATATACTGGCATCCGTAGTTCTGTTTCCGTTAATGGCTCCCTTTCTAGTTTTTTTCATCCAACTCGTGGTGTGAGACAGGGCTGTCCTTTGTCTCCACTATTATATGTTATTTCTATGGAGGTTCTTGCTGTTAATCTTCGCAGCCACCCTGAACTTGCGGACCTGTCCTTGCCGGGTATTCCACGTCCTTTGTCAAGCCTTTCGCTCTATGCGGATGACACATCTGTTATAGTTACAACGGACAAAGCTATCCTGGCCACCTTTAGTGTATATCGTGACTTTGAGTTTGGTACAGGGTCCAAGTTAAACCTTGCCAAGTGCAAGGGTCTCTGGCTTGGCGCCTGGCGGAACAGGTCGGACGAACCGGTCCCTATTCTTTGGACGAATGGCAAAATTAAAATTCTGGGTGTTTTTCTTGGGGCAGGAGATCTTGAAGAGGACAACTGGTTGCCTCGCCTTAAGGCTGCAAGTAAATGTCTATCCTCTTGGAAAGGCAGAGCTCTGACCTTTGGGGGTAGAGCCCTGGTGGCCAACGCCCTCGCAACATCTCGTCTCTGGTATGTGGCTAGTGTTTTGCCCATGCCAGGGTGGGTCATCTCTGCCATTAATTCCCTAGTGTTTAATTTCTTTTGGAAGGGCAAAAAGGATCTGGTTGCTAGAAGAGTCGTGGTCCAGCCCCGCGACCGCGGTGGCTTTGGCGTGGTCTGCGTCTCTTCGAAGCTCCAGGCTTTGCACAGCCAGTGGGTTAAACGTTTTGTCTCCAATCCTACTGCTTGGTCTTTTTTCTTTTCTTATTGGTCAAACCTTTATTTTGGGGCCTCGCCCTTAGATGTTCTTTGTAGGCCTGGAAATTTTGTTCTATCTAGACTTCCTGGTTTTTACAGGTCTGTTCTTGAGGCGTGGAGGGACCTGGGAGGCCATTTTTCTCCCAGCACCGGCAGTTTAGCGTTTGGCCCTAGTGTCGACGGTTCCATCATTTCTGTTGACTCCCTCTCTTGTAAAGCCGCTTACAATGTGCTGTTAGACGCTCGTGCGGGTCCCCCGCACTGTATTTCCAAATTTCTTCCGGTGTATGGCCCTTTGTACTGGGAGTCAACTTGGAGACAATTGTTTTTCTTCCCGTTGGATCGCCCGGTTATCGATCTGGCCTGGAAAATTGCACACGCTGTTCTTTACACCGCGGAACGTCTTCAGTCATTTGGTTATCAGTATTCCACTGTCTGTTTTTGCGGCTTTCATATGGAATCCCTTGAACATCTCTTTTTTCACTGCCCACTGGCTCAGAGCGGCTGGGGCTGGCTCCAGTCGCTTCTGTTTGTTTCATCTCCTTTAGCCCCTTCCTTGGAGGTACGACATGTCCTTTTTGGTTTTTCTAAAGAAGAATTGTCTTCTGTCCCAAAATTCTTCATTTACCTCATTAATGTTTTAAAGTTTTTTATTTGGGCTCAGAGGAACGATTATCGTTTTCATTCTCTCGCCCCTGGTGCACCTGGCCTCATTGCGGCCGCAAAGGCTCGCGTTTCCTTCTATCTGCCAGTGTACTTTCGTCGTTTCCGATCCCCCCGTCGCCAACGTTACTTTGTGCGACAGTGGGGTGCCCGGGGCGTTATTGGCACTATTCAAGACGGCTCCTTTAAGGTGGCACTCTGAGCCCTTTTTAATCCTTTTTAATCCTTTTAAATATTTTAATACGTTTCTACAGTTATTTGTTGTATGGTTGGTTCTCCTGGTCGCCTTGACTGGCAGTACTGGGGCTCCATTTCTCTTTATTGTTTGGGCGGTTCTTCTGGTCACCTTAATTGGTTGTACTGGAGTTCCATTGCTCTTCTTTGGTTTTTTCTCATATTGGTTCTTCTGGTCGCCTTAATTGGCTGTACTGGGGTTCCATTTTTGTTGTGACCGTTTTTCGGCGTGTTTGTTGGTTCTCCCGGTCTCCTTAATTGGTTGTACTGGGGTCCCCCTTGGTCTTTGTGTTGGTGTTTCTATGGCAGTTCGGCTGTTACTTGGTAGCGGTTCTTTACTGCCTTATACATTGCCATATTGTAATCGGTAATGTACTAGGTGGAGGTGGGGTTCGATTCCCCATCGAGTTTGGAGCAGTGGTCTGCCCTCCACGGCAACGTCTTTGGGCTTGCACACCCCACCCACTGACGGGATATTATAGTCCGGCAGGCATTGCACTCCCTTCGGGGGCCTGTCCGGCGCCGCAAAAAAAAAAAAAAAAAAAAAAAAACTTGCCTAACGCGGTGACGATAAAACGGGCATTGCACCTACCGCTTGTCATCTCCCGTGTTGGGCCGGTGACATCCCTACTGTCACCTTAGGGGGTTTTTGGCCTATAGCCTTGTGGCTTGGTCGTTTTCCTCCTTCTGGGTGCGCCTGGTTGAGTTCATTGCACTTCGGGCTCAACTAGGTATCACCGCGTCGCTCTGTCATTTCAGTGGTCATAGCACTATTAGACCCGGGCAGAGGGCGCCGTAAGAAAAAAAGAAAAAAAAATACGTGTCTGAAAGCAAGCGTTTTTAGGTGCAGTGTAAAGGGAGGAGTGAGACGCGTCTAAAAATTTTAAATGCTTGTTTTTAAACACGTTTTAGCTAGTTAGTAATGGTCCCCACCGCTCCCACCCTACTTGGCGCGCAAATTTTTGATCACAAATATCCTGCATCCATATGGTGCCCTAAATATATCGCATTCGTCTCACTCCTCCCTTTACATTGCACTTAAATACGCTGGATTTTAGACACGTTTTTCTTTTTGTTTTTTTTTTTACGGCTCCTCTGCCCGGGTCTACTAGTGCTATGACCAGTGCAATGGCAGAGCGACATGGTGATACCTAGTTGAGCCCGAAGTGCAATGAGCTCAACCCGGCGCACCCCGAAGGAGGAAAACGACCAAGCCACAAGGCTATAGGCCGAAAGCCCCCTCACATGACAGTAGGGATGTCACCGGCCCAACACGGGAGATGACAGGCGGTAGGTGCAATGCCCGTTTTATCGTCACCGCGTCAGGTAAGGAGTCACGTATTAGATACTTTGTAATGATCCTCTGTAGTTTAGCTAAAAATATCCTTCATCCATATGGTACCCTAAATACAGAACGCATGCGTCTCACTCCTCCCTTTGCACTGCGCACAAACAAACGTTGGTTTTTAGACACGTATCAAATACTTTGTAATGATCCTATTTAGTTTCTTGGAGAAGGAGGAAACGCTTTAGGTTCCGACTCACAACCACTTGTTCGTAATACTTAGAAAGTTTGTAGTGGTCTTATTTGCCTCTAAATTAAATAGGATCATTACAAACTATCTTATACGTGTCTAAAAAGCAGGTTTTTGGGGGTGCAGTGTCAAGGGAGTATTGAGACGCATGCGTTCTGTATTTAGGGCACCATATGGATGAAGGTTATTTTTAGTTAAACTACAGAGGATCATTACAAACTATCCATAGAAAACTTGCCTGACGGGGTGACGGCCTTTTGGCTAAGATCAAGTGCATTGCACCTCGCACTTGTTTCCATCTTATGAGTCCGGCAGACATGCTTCGGCATTGTCGGGTCTGACGGGAAGTGTTTCTAGGCCTTAAATTTTTTCCCCTTTTTCGTTGGGTCTAGTTTTTAAATTCCCCTAATCGTTGTTGTTGGCTGGGACCGTGGGTTTCTACGCGTTTTCGGTTTCGGCACCCTCGATAGTTTTTCTTCTCCCCTTTTTTCTGATGGAAACATCGTTACTTTTTATGGAACTTTGGAGTTTTTTCTCCTGGAACATTTGAATTACGGAACGTACCCACTATGTACCGCGATGAAATATTAGAACTTGGACTTACGGACTTTGGAACTCTTGTGACTCTACGGAACAAGTGTACTACGTACAGAACTTTTATTTTAAGTAACGGAGTTTTCGTATTGGTGGACGTGCGGGTCTCCGCAGTGATTCAGAAGTGCTGGGTATGGCGGGATGAAATGCCGGCTACCATTCCTCCTTCCCGAGATCTTCGGCTGACGTTTTCCCGGACCGATGCCTACGTTATCTTCCCGAACTTTGAGACTGACTTTAGATCCGTTCGGATGATTTTTGGGGACCCAGCAGCGTCGGAGGTGCTGGGTACGGTGGGGCGAAATACGGGGGCGTCTCATCCTCCCGGGATCTTCAGTGTTTATTTGGGTTTCCCGTATTGACGCCAGCTGATCAAACTTTGGAATTTCTTCTACACCAAGAAACACAAGGAATGTTTTTAAAAATCAGGAAATAGCTTGCGCTGGATTTTTTCACTCCTTTGTAACTAGGAATTTTGTCGAATTTTCTAAACCAACTTGTACTCAACTCTTAACAGACCATAGAATCTTTTGCACTATCTAGGAACATACGAATTGTCTTTAAAAAATCAGGAAATAGCTTTAGCTGGATTTTTGCAATAGTTTGTATCTCGAAATTTTGTAAAATCTTCTAAACAGACATGTACCGTTTTTTGACTTAGAAAAAATTGTAAACCCATTGAAACTCTTGTAAACTTTCTTTGTGGACTTGGAAAAATAAATAACGCTGCAGGCATTGCAGCGGCCCGAAAAAAAAAATTGCACCTACCGCTTGTCATCTCCCGTGTTGGGCCGGTGACATCCCGGCGACGAAATCGCGGTATAACATAGGAACTTTTTCAATTTAACAAATTGACGGCAGTTTTTTATGCGTCTGTCCTCTTATTGATGATAAATTGCGTCATAACATTGTCAAAAATAATTGTTATTATTGCTGTTATGGTTCATGTCCCTCAGCCGATAAGCGAGTGGATCTACAACAAACTTTGACAATGTTATGACGCAATTTATCATCAATAAGAGGACAGACGCATAAAAAACTGACGTCAATTTGTTTTTTACAATAACAAAATGCGAAAAAGGTCAAATGAAGACTTAAATGAAAAGAAAACGCAAGTAAACAGCAAGTAAACTCGAAAAATGCTGAATTTTATTTAAATTGACGCAATCAGGGCGCAACTATTCTCAATAACTTTTCTCGCCTTCTCATTGGCTTGTGACAACACGTAATACAATTTGATTGGGTAAAAATCTGACTGTTTGACAGCTCACTTATCACGCGAAAAAACCTTGCATAAATTAACATAATATGTGTCTGTACTCTTATTGATGATAAAAATTAGCCAATCAGCGCGAGAGAATTCGCTCAGTTATTGTAAAAAAAGTCTTTGAACAGGAAATAACACTAACATTGACAAAAACAACTTTAATGGCAATGCTCTAAGCTCAACGTACTTCAAAGTTGCCTTCTGGCGACCTAAAATGAAAACGTAGTCATTGTTTACAAATCATGTTTTTTGGCTTGTTAAATAAGTAGCAGTAACTGAAATGGCCTTGTTACTTAAGGGTGTTTCGCTTACTGCTTTGTTATAGTGATTAACTATCTCTGTAATTGAAGTAGGCAGTTTTACTATGATTGATTCGCTCCTGTGATTGAAGGGCTACTTTATGTTGAAGATTTCACCACTAACTGATTTTCGCGTACATGACCGTACATGGAATTTATTTGCACTTGTAGTTGTAGTATAGTCAAGTGAAAAATGAAATTAATATTACAAAGAAGGTTATTACACATGTCGATTTCGGTTAAAGCGACGGGCAAATATTATACTTACAATTTGTGTTCCATATGCGGCTAGTAAGCTTCGATGTGCTATCTGTGGTAACACTTTTGAAATGTACGTTGCGTAACGAACTTCTAGCTTTTTAAATGATTAGTCACATGACCTATTTTTGCCGCGTTGCGCTAAGATAATTAACTATTCACAAAAAATTGACAAACGGCTTGAAAAATGCAAATCAATGATTTCTTCAATGAGATGTTTGCACGGAATGTACCAGCAATGTAACTAATAACAAGAAGTTCACACAAGCATGCCTTTTGGTGTCTTATATCTGTAACTTACAGTAACTTAAATAGCGTTTTTAGTTACTTTTTGCTCACTCTGAAGTTATACTTTTAATTACTTCACCACGTTTCTTCACCACGTCCCACGTCCAAAATGAGTAGAATTCGGAATCCTGACTGGGAAGACGACGAGAACCTGAAAGCTGACATACAGAAATACGTGCTCCAAAACTTGACTCGTAAAGAAGTTCTAGACTTTCTGGGTCGAGACTATCCGCAATGTGCGTGGAGTCTTCCAACACTGAGTCGAAGGATGGCTCACTTGGGGGTGAAATATGTAGACTACGGAACAGACCTGAACGTCGTAGAGAAGGCAGTCAAAGAAGAAACTAGTGGACCAGGGCAACTCTTGGGGTACCGATCAATGCACAAAAAGTTACGAGAGCACCACCATTTGGCAATACCACGAGGCTTGGTGTACGATGTCATGACGCAGATTGACCCTGAAGGTCTTGAGAGCCGAGGAAAAGTTGGACAAAAGAAGCGACACAGAGGGGCGACTGGCATATTTACATCACTGGTAAGATATCTGTTAGTGCTATCGTATTGTTTGGTTTGACTTGCATGCCTCGCATGCACACGCGCTGGCTCACATATTGTATCAGTTTTTTGTATGCAAAGCTTACACTCGCGAAACATGATCAGGTGTTTTTCGTGAACCTGTGAAAAATAGCACTAACAGATATCTTATGAACATTGACTTCGATATGGGTCATCCGGGTCTCAAGCTCGGCTGAACTCCGCTGATTAAAGCCTTCACGGGCTACGAGAACGATGGGCCACTGCACTATGTGGCTTATCAGGCTTATGAACAATAAATGGTTCCCTTTGTGTTTTCCTCTCTCTTGCTCACAATATCTACACTTAAGTTATCATATACTGCAGATATCAAGTACCTTGATGGATCAGGAGCTTCTAATCACCTCTCTTGTATTGAATATACGTGCAAAGCATCTTGGTCTATGATAACGACAGGCCACGTGGAATAACGTTTTTTTTTTCCCTATGTTGATTTTCAATGTTGATTTTCAATGTTTATTTTAAATGTTGATTTTCGATGTTGATTTTCAATGTTGTTTTTTAATAATTATTTTCAATGTTTTTACTTTTTCTCTTTTTTTTTTCGTTCGATTATATTTTTTTCAAAAATTTTTTAGTGCTTAAATTATTTTTCTTATTTTTTTGTTTTTACTTTTTAATTAGTCAACAAATATTTTTTACTTTGTATTATTAATTCTTATTACAATATTATTTTTTCTCCCTTTTTTCCATTTTGATTGCTTATATTTTTAGTTTCTTTCCATTTTTTATTCCTTTCTCCTCAAAAACTTACATATTTTACTATGATAATGCTGGGCCACCATACTCTGTAGTTATACTTTTAACTACTTTATCCCTTTTTTTGGTATGTTACTGTAATTGAAGCTGGCAACTTGAGGATGACACCTGCAATAAAATCTTTGGACAGTTCGCACATTGTTTCGTTAGTTACTGTAAAAACCTGCTTTAGTACATCATCAAACATAGTATAGCTTAGTTTGTCATAACTGTTCTGAAACAACACTTGGGTGTACCAGTTTTTTGGGTTTACCAGTTTTTTGGGTGTACCAGTTTTTAAGATGGCAGTTGGTACACTCTACTACTGGATGCTGGGTGACTATTTCAATTTTTTTGTTACATTTACAGCATGAAAGATATGATGAAACTCTTTCGATACCCAGAATTTCTCCGTCAACTGTGGTAGTGATGTATTCATTTGGGATTTGAGGCATGATAGCTAGGACATCAGTAAAAGCTTGAGCAGGGTAAATGAGCACCTCCCATTCACCTTACGGTGCCATAACTTACTTAATCAACTCGTTTGATTTATCCAATTTCAGGGTAAATGGTGGTTCCAGACTTGGCAGTGTTGACATATATGTCACCGGTTTGTTTGTCTTTGTTGACTCTGATGTTCTGGAAGGTGTACGTGTCCCCGTGTTTACATGGGAAAACTCGCACCGGCGCGAGTTTCACACCGCGATGACTTCGTGATTTCGTATCGCGTTTACATGATGACAGGGTCATTTCATACCATGTTTACATTAAGGTGGCTCGATAGTCCAAAAATGGCAAATTTTGTTAACATTTTTTAAACAGTTTACCTTCACCCATGGCCTTTTATTAAAGTCAATAGCACTGAATAGCCTTCAAAGAATAAGTTCCAACAAGTTTTACCCAAATTCCTTACATTTCTGATAAACCACAACCCCTCAAAGAACCACACCCATTTCTGCAAATCGAATTATGGGGTAACCAGTAAACACAATATCTCCAGTACGCTTCATAGTGGATAACTGAGATTTGGCACACTGGAAACCAATGTCCAGAGCTGTGCAATGAACTAGGAATATCAACTTACTATGAAATGATAGCAATTAACACTCTCTCAAAAAAGTGAAAACAAATTTGCATGAAGTCCTTGGACAAAAAATAGCATAAGTCATAACACATTGCTCAAAACCTCATTGTTTTAGTTCATTGCATAGCTCTATTCATACTAAACACTGAGTGAAAATTTTGTTTGATTATTCCAAATATTCTTTGAGATATTACGTTTACCATGTCCAAGTAAGCCTCGCGTACGGAATTTAAGAAAAATGAGTGTAAAAGATGAGCAGTACAATTTGAATCACAGTTATGTCTTAAAAGGCTCCAGCTTCATAGTGTGGCCCTTCAAGTGCCTCTTAAGTCTCAGTGTATCCTTTCTTAAAGTTTCTAATTTGCCTTCTTCTCTTCTTTGAATGCTCTGTACTCTTTCTGCGAGAATGGCGTAGTCTATTGTGGTCAAGTCTTTTGCAGCCATTCTTGCAGTGCATTCCCAGGTTGATTCCTAACTTTTGAAGGACTAAACGGATTGAGCCTGCACACTCATTAAAGTGTGAGACTGCTAGAAATACAGCAAGTTCAACAGTGTTCAAGCCAGTGATTGTGGAGAGGGCCGTGACAACTCCATACGAGGATGAATATCCTCTTTTCCTCCATGTGCCATCTCCTGATACTCCAATGTCAAATATCCCATCTTTCTGTGGCTCATAAAAGGTTTTGACTTCTTCAGCAGCATTTGCCATACTTTGCTTACAGACAACCTGTGTAGCACTCCTGACAACATGGTGTCTGTAAGAATTTTCATTCATTGCATAGTTGGCAGGGGCATGTTCATGACACAATTATGCAAGTGCTTGATGGCCAATACCAATGTTTCTGGTAGCCACAACTATCCTCCTGTTTACCTCGAATGCTTGGCTCCCTTCGATTTTTGAGGAAGAGCAAAATTTCTCAAAGAACTTGCTCTTTTGGTTCTCGCACTTCAGTACAAAAAGGGAAGCGAAACCCATCTTGGCACCGCTGTCTTCCTGCAACTCGACACGGCCATGCTTGCAAACAGGACAACACAATAAATGAAAAACTGCCGAAAGCACAGAAGTGTCAACCAAACGAAAACCCTCTGGTCCTTCGGAATAATCTTCGCTTGAGTTTTTATCTGATTCACTTGAAATTTCGTCCAGTTTTCTCACAGAAGCCGTGAGAGATTTCACTTTGGTAGCATCAATACTCAAACTCCGCTTGTTTTCTTCGGTGTCGGATACTTCGGTTTCTTCCGCCGATTCTTCACCAATCGAAGCCTCGTTGTCCGTTCTTTTTTCCTTCACAGTATATCTATTACCTGCGAATCTCCTTTTCTTGCTTCCACCACTCCTAAATTTTTTCTTTGGAGGCATTTGCTCAATTTGTTTGACAGGAGAAATTCTGAAAATGGAGACTCGAAAATACGCTCGTGTTTGAAGGATTCAATGCTTCATGTATTTACCATGAAGTGACCAATGTCTCTTACCCGGGCCCCTACAGGTATTGAATCGCTCCTGGGAGCATTTTTTCTTGATTTCATCCCATTTCTGTTTCAAAAACGACGCGTAAACAACTCTGGTTGCCATGGAAACGGTCTGTGTGTTTTTTACCGAAGTTCACAAATGGCTCAAAAACACATTTATTTTAAAAGAAAATTGGAAAAAAACACCCCTAACTCAAGACTACAATAATTAAACTTGCCTCAAAAACCATAATCTAAAAATTGCCATTTTTCAAGAATTTTGGCCTATCGAGCCTCCTTAAAACTGAATCAAAATCGCAAACATTGGATTGACAAAAATTACGCATGCGCTACCCGTTCCAGTCTACCTGCAAATCGATTTCACACCGAAACGAGTGGTCGTTTCACGTTTACATGATGATACCGTTGCGAAATCTCGTACCGGAGTGAAATTCTCGCCCCGGTGCGACAACCGGGGTGAACTCACGCGGGGGCGACTAGCACCGGCATGACATTTTGTTGTGGTATCATGTAAACAAATGAAGAGCCATGAGAGAGAACCGTAGTGAGCTCGCCCCGGCGCGAAAGTCGCCCCGGTGTCATGTAAACACCCCCTAAAACTGACTCTACAAAGTCAGCCCACAAGACTAATTTCATAGTTGAAGATGGATCAACTAGCATAGCTTCTTGCATTTTTAAGTTTTTTGACTTAATCTCTTTGGGAGGGTGTAACTTTTGCTGTTACAGTGATTAGTTGACCAGTGCAAACAGACTTGATGGTGTTTAGGTTGATGCTGGTTGGCATTGTGGTTTTGTCAAAGTCTTATGCAGAGAGTGATTCAAGCGAGACTTCGTTGCCCATTAGCAGGTCTTCGGAGTTTGCACTTGTATCCAAGCGAAATTTTTTCAATTTCACTGGTGTGGCACTTTCACTATATAAACTGTGTAAATCGTGTGACTTTTGGAGGGGAAAAGCATACTCCTCTCATGACTTTTTCTTTAGTTTGAGTCTGGAAGTCGAAGTATCTTCCACTTTTGACAGGGGATACATTGTGGATATATCCTTTAACTTCACCTTTGTATACATTTTCTTGTACTTCGCTAGGAGTAGCACTCTTGTTGCTTCTTTCCATTGGAAATTGGAAGATCAAAAGTGTTGGGTAACTGTAGAACAAAACAGGAAGAAAACAAAAAAGTTTCTATTGAAGCTCATCATTATTCTACTTTTGCATCACTTTATTTTATAAGGGCAGGAGAAGACAAAATTTACAACTGTATTACACCATACAATGGTTGTGTTACAATGTAGAAAGTTACATTACTCTATGGGAAGAAAAAGATGTTGATGACACGGAGAGAAATAATGTGGTCTGAGGTAACAAAGCTCTCTTATTGTGTTTTGGTAGATACCATAATAGACCTTTTTCGTAAAATGGCAGTTGTTTTATTTTTGTTTGTTGTTGCGTAAATTAGTGTACCAAGCCTCACATTAGAGCAAGAATTCTTGTCAATTAGCACATTCTAACAGGGCTTGGTAGGTTTTTTACACAAGGACAAAAGAATAATGAATTGGCAGACATCAATAAATACTAGACGCTCTCGGGAGCGTTCACTCGGGCTACACTTTATAATACCGCTTTGAACAAACGTGAATGTCAGTTTACGCTTAAGGTTTATCAGGAGCTCCTGGGTTTATATATTTTGTATTCTATATGGCTGATTCCACGACCGCAAAAAACCTACCAGACTGTATATCGCACCGCAATTTTTGTCGACGTCGTGTTGCTGAATGATTTTATCAGAAAGATTTCTAAGGTTTTACAGAAATTTCAGTGATAATTGGGTTTGTTTACTAATCGGATTAATGTTTACCAATCAGCTTCTTTGGTTCCCACGGTAGAAAAACAATTGTGAAACCTGATGCCATTCATCGTGATTCCAAGTTATCGACGGCGAAGAAGCGATATGTTGGGAAAAACAACAATATTATTCCTCAATCGGATATACTATTCTTCCGATTTCGCCTGTTCCCGCTAATGTCTTTCCACACGACCACGCAGGTAGAAAAACTTGAGTTTGAATAAGACGAGGCTTGTGCTCAAACTGATGAATACGGAACTTAGCAAAACGAGACCTGCATTCCTCTAATAAATGGGACTCTTTATTGGGATGAACAAATACAGATAATTGAACACCTTTTTCCAATACATCACAGTCATTTTGTAGAGAGTCTATCAAAGTCTTTGCCGACACAATTATGAAATGTAGTACAACCAGAACCATGTACAGGGCAGCGATCAACAAGCTAGCTACTGATAGCTGAACGAACGATAGACTGCAAAAGAAACTGTTCAAAATTGTAAACAAAAGAATAAATAAAAAACTTATCCCCACTGTCATTGGTATAAGTCCACAGGCTCTTGATTCTGGAACCACATGCATCATCTTGAAAGATTCCAATATGCTCTACATCTTTTAGTGAGGGTCTACCGCGAACGGCGTGTGCGTTTGTGAGAGTGGTGAGCGTCACGAAGTAAAATAATTCTTCATAGTCATCGCATAAACTACTTCATGTCAAGCCATCATATAGCCATCATATAGTTGTCCATATATTTTGCCTGCATCCCTGCTTGAGTTGCTTTGCTTACTTGAGGTGCTTTGCCTGCTTGAGGTGCTTTGCTTACTTGAGGTGCTTTGCCTGCTTGAAATGCTTTGCTTGCTTGAGGTGCTTTGCTTACTTGAGGTGCTTTGCTTGCTTGAGGTGCTTTGCTTGCTTGAGGTGCTTTGCCTGCTTGAAATGCTTTGCCTGCTTGAAATGCTTTGCCTGCTTGAAATGCTTTGCTTGCTTGAGGTGCTTTGCTTACTTGAGGTGCTTTACTTACTTGAGGTGCTTTGCTTGCTTGAAATGCTTTGCTTGCTTGAGGTGCTTTGGTTACTTGAGGTGCTTTACTTACTTGAGATGCTTTGCCTGCTTGAAATGCTTTGCTTGCTTGAGGTGCTTTGCTTACTTGAGGTGCTTTACTTACTTGAGATGCTTTGCTTGCTTGAGGTGCTTTGCCTGCTTGAGGTGCTTTGCTTACTTGAGATGCTTTGCTTACTTGAGGTGCTTTGCCTGCTTGAGGTGCTTTGCTTACTTGAGATGCTTTGCTTGCTTGAGATGCTTTGCCTGCTTGAGGTGCTTTACTTACTTGAGGTGCTTTGCTTGCTTGAGATGCTTTGCCTGCTTGAGATGCTTTACTTACTTGAGATGCTTTGCTTGCTTGAGATGCTTTGCCTGCTTGAGGTGCTTTGCTTACTTGAGATGCTTTGCTTGCTTGAGGTGCTTTGCCTGCTTGAGGTGCTTTACTTGCTTGAGATGCTTTGCTTACTTGAGGTACTTTGATTCTTTGAGATGCTTTGTTTACTTGAGGTGCTTTGCCTGCTTGAGGTGCTTTGCTTGCTTAAGGTGCTTTGCTTACTTGAGGTGCAGGGAAAGCACCTCAAGTAAGCAAAGCATCTCAAGAAGGGAAAGCACCTCAAGTAAACAAAGCATCTCAAAGAATCAAAGTACCTCAAGTAAGCAAAGCATCTCAAGCAAGTAAAGCACCTTAAGTAAGCAAAGCACCTCAAGTAAGAAAAGTATCTCAAGCAAGCAAAGCATCTCAAGCAAGCAAAGCACCTCAAGTAAGCAAAGCATCTCAAGCAGGCAAAGCACCTCAAGTAAGCAAAGCATCTCAAGCAGGCAAAGCACCTCAAGTAAGCAAAGCATCTCAAGTAAGCAAAGCATCTCAAGCAAGCAGTGCACCTCAAGCAAGCAAAGCACCTCAAGCAGGCAAAGCACCTCAAGTAAGCAAAGCATCTCAAGCAAGCAAAGCACCTCAAGCAAGCAAAGCACCTCAAGCAAGCAAAGCATCTCAAGCAGGCAAAGCACCTCAAGCAAGCAAAGCATCTCAAGCAAGCAAAGCATCTCAAGTAAGCAAAGCATCTCAAGTAAGCAAAGCACCTCAAGTAAGCAAAGCATCTCAAGCAAGCAAAGCACCTCAAGTAAGCAAAGCATCTCAAGCAAGCAAAGCATCTCAAGCAAGCAAAGCATCTCAAGCAGGCAAAGCACCTCAAGCAAGCAAAGCATCTCAAGTAAGCAAAGCATCTCAAGCAAGCAGTGCACCTCAAGCAAGCAAAGCACCTCAAGCAAGCAAAGCATCTCAAGCAGGCAAAGCACCTCAAGCAAGCAAAGCATCTCAAGCAAGCAAAGCATCTCAAGTAAGCAAAGCATCTCAAGTAAGCAAAGCACCTCAAGTAAGCAAAGCATCTCAAGCAAGCAAAGCACCTCAAGTAAGCAAAGCATCTCAAGCAAGCAAAGCATCTCAAGCAGGCAAAGCACCTCAAGCAAGCAAAGCACCTCAAGTAAGCAAAGCACCTCAAGTAAACAAAGCATCTCAAGCAAGCAAAGCATCTCAAGCAAGCAGTGCATCTCAAGCAGACAAAGCATCTCAAGCAAGCAAAGCACCTCAAGCAGGCAAAGCACCTCAAGTAAGCAAAGCATCTCAAGCAAGCAAAGCACCTCAAGCAAGCAAAGCATCTCAAGCAAGCAGTGCACCTCAAGCAGGCAAAGCATCTCAAGCAAGCAAAGCACCTCAAGCAGGCAAAGCACCTCAAGTAAGCAAAGCATCTCAAGCAAGCAAAGCATCTCAAGCAAGCAAAGCACCTTAAGCAAGCAAAGCACCTTAAGCAAGCAAAGCAGTGCAAGCAAGCAAAGTACCTCAAGCAAGCAAAGCATCTCAAGTAAGCAAAGCATCTCAAGCAAGCAAAGCACCTCAAGCAGGCAAAGCACCTCAAGTAAGCAAAGCACCTCAAGCAGGCAAAGCAACTCAAGCAGGGATGCAGGCAAAATATATGGACAACTATATGATGGCTTGACATGAAGTACTTTCCCATAAACTCTTCGCAGCACGAGGATGTATGCGAATAAGGAGCCTCGCTTTCATGCCTTCAGGGACACCGCAGACCGCGAGCAGCGGAGGCTTGCTCATTCTCGACGTCGACGATAGACTTATAGGAAACCGAAACCTAGGGTGCGTTCGATTGGGAAATCTGGATTTGGATTTGTGATCCGAGATCACACGGATCATGGTACATCAAAGGAGCCGATGAATCCACTCTGGAGAAGGATTCATCTTCATGTCGAAATCCGGATTTCCCAATCGAACGCACCCCTAGACTCGTGCTAGCACAGGTAGCCCGAGTAATTAATTATTCACGGTGAACCACGCAAGCTAGGAAAAACTGTTCACGCACTATAAAAAAATTCAACAAAATCTAACCTCAGACAGGACAAAAGTAATCTATACAACAAATAAAACACTGACCAAGTGAGTCCAAGCTGAGGAAAACCTTAGTCTTACCTTCTATCTCCTGTACTTTCGTTCATCCAAACCGCCCACGTGCTTCTTGTGAACCGCGTTTCTTTGTCAGCAAAAGCTGTAAATGGAGCAAAAGTTTACAGTTTGACTTTTTAAGACACAAAGAAGCAAGGTTTGAGTTGAAAACATCCAAATATTAAAGGAACAAACCTGGCAAAGTAAGACATCTTTCACCCAAGAGCGGACATGTTTGACCGTTACACCAAAGTAAGAATTGAAGAGCAGAGTCTGAGGAGAGTCTGAGGAGAGTCTGAACTTCTAAGCGTCTAAGGATGTTCTTCTGGGTGACTGCTGGGCTTTCGTTCATCAACGACTAAAGAACACACTGGAAATTTCAACTTTTATTTTGCCACCGAACGAAAACAAATGGCGGCTCTACCGACCTCGTGGCGACCAAAGACCCACGCGCATGCTCAGCTTTTTGTCATATAATATTATAACCGCAGGGGGGACTGGTAAGTCTTCAGAACATCCTCCCCTTCTTTGATATACAATATCAACAATAAAATTTAAATATGCTAAAGAAGCGTTTCACTTCATGCAAAGTTTCTACCTAATAGTTCAAGAACACTCCAAAGGGCAAAGCTTCACTATCGGCCTCCGCAAGATACTCGTCCCAACTTGAACATCAACTACTCGAACCTTGTCATCCTTCCCAGGGAATACTTTTACGATTCGACCCAGGGGCCACCTTCCTCTTGGGTTATCTGTGGACATTACAATGACCACATCACCAACTTTCAAATCACTCTGCTCGCAGCGCCATTTCTTTCTTCCACTTAGACTCGGGAGCCACTCCCTAAGCCACCTGTGCCAAAAGTGGCGAACAAGTTCCTGGACCCGACGCCATCTCCTCCTGGGATTAAAGGCAACCTCGTCAATAACTTTAGGTGCAAATCTCCCTCCTAACTGGCCATGCAGAAAATGGTTGGGCGTTAAAGGGGTAAGGTCAGTGGGATCGGCCGACTGGTATGTGATTGGTCGGGAGTTAAGTAACCCTTCTGCGCCAACGACTGCACTTAACAGTTCTTCATCTGAGATATCTGCAGAGTTCAGGATAGCATAAATAGCTTTCTTTGCAGACTTGATCATAACTTCATGTACACCACTGAAATGTGGAGCGAGTGGAGGATTAAAGCGCCACTGCACCCCGTGAGTTGCTGTGCCATCTTGAATCTTCTTCTCATCTAAAGTTTCTAATGCCTTCAATTCTTTACTTCCTCCAACGAAGTTAGTCCCATTATCACATACAACAATTTCTGGTAGGCCACGTCGCGATGCCATACGAAAGAAGGCATTTAGAAATGAATCAGTGTCAAGGCTAAAAGCCACCTCCAGATGCACAGCCCTTGTTGCCAAACACGTGAATAGGCACAAATATCTCTTCTGGCGTACCTTTCCTCTTCCTTGTTTCGTGATAAAGGGCCCGCCAAAGTCAAGTGATGTTTGGCTGAAAGCGCGTAAAGACTTTTGAGTACGCAATTCAGGCAAAGGGGCCATGATTTGCTTGGCTGGTTTCGCTTTTCTCCTTCTGCACTGCATGCACTCTCTCTCCCATTGCTTGATTGCTTCTCTCGCTGAAATTATCCAATACTGGACAGAAAGTTGGGCCAACACCTGGTTAATTCCCCCGTGTTCACTCTGCTCGTGAGCTTGCTTGATGATGAGGGTCGTGACCCAATGACTTCGAGGTAAGATGATGGGGTAACGGGTTTCCCATGGTAGATACTCAGCATATCGAAGCCTCCCATCACAGCGAAGAACCCCATCCTCTGACAAGACAGGTCTCAGGGGCTGCAATCTACTCCCATTTGGCAGTTCCTTTTTGGTCTTGACTGCTCGTATTTCGTCCTTAAAGACTTTTTGCTGTGCTTGTCTGATAAATCTCATTCCAGAAGAGGCTACTTCATCAGGCTGTATAGTACCTTCTCTTCGAAAGGCAGCTGGTAAACGACAGTTTTCGAGGAATCGATCAACTCTTGCAGCAACTCTTGTAAGTCTACTCCAACTCGAGTATCTTCGTGGTTCTAATCGGTCTTCACCGACTGAAGAAAGGAATGTCTTCTCCCCTACTTGTTCCCTTGCCTGGTATGACTTCCGGATCTCACTGTTGAACCCAGCCTTCATTTCAATTTTGGTCTCTGGCCACTCCGAAGGGGGTTGCTTCAGAAATGATGGACCATTCCACCATTGTTTTTCCTCAGCAAGGGTCGAAATGCTAAGACCCCTTGTCAGCAAGTCAGCGGGGTTTAGCTTGGTTGGTACATGTCTCCACTGCTCTGGATTGGTCAAGGTTTGAATCTCCCCTACACGATTAGACACAAATGGCTTGTACTTTCGACTTTGTCCGCAAATCCAATAGAGAACATCCATGCTATCAGACCAAAACACCCACTCATGTTTCTCTATAGCAAGCACTTGTCCAACCGTCTCACCAAGCCTGAGGCCTGTCACGGCGGCCATCAGTTCCAGACGTGGTATGCTTATAGCCTGAAGTGGTGCAACATGGGACCTTGAAGCAATGAGGCGGCAACTGACAGTTCCATCTTTATAGAGGTGTCTGACATAACAGGCTGCTCCATACGCTTCTTCAGATGCATCCACAAATATATGTATAGCCATGTGTTCAACTGGAGTGCTGGTCCTCAAGCATCGTGGGATCTGAATTCTTGGTAATGCTGATAGTTCACTGAACCACTGTGTAGCCCTCGCTGATAAATTTTCACCGACCGGCTCATCCCAGTCCACACCACTTGCCCACATGTCTTGTAGCAGGACCTTGGCTCGCACAATGTAGGGTGATAAAAGGCCAAGTGGGTCGAACAATGTTGCTATCTTGCTTAAGAAGTTACGTTTTGTTTGGGAATGCTTCTCAGTAGGCTGATTAACTTGGAATTTAAACACATCTTCCATAGGGCACCACAGGACTCCCAAGGTTTTCACTGGAGGTAACTCACCCCGGTCAAGATCAACTTCTGTGGCACAGTCTGAAGATGGAATTGATTGTAACACTTCAGGTTCATTCGAAAGCCACTTTCTGGCATGCATTCCAGCAGATTCCCATAGTTGCGACAACTGGCTGTACAGCTCAATTGCTGTCTTGATGTCAGGAACGGAATCCATGCTATCATCCATGTACGTACTCTTAAGAATAGTTTCAGCTGCTAGGGGAAACTCTGATTGATATCTCCTGGCGTGTTCTTGGGTTACGAACTGGGCTTGAAAAGGAGATGAATTTACTCCAAATACAAGGCGGTCAAACTCAAAGATGTCAGGCTCTCGGTTTGTCTCTAAACTTCGCCACAGAAAGCGATGATACGGTTGATCATCTCGTTTCAGCTTGATCTGCAGGTACATTTCTTTGATGTCGCACATTAAGGCTACAGGATCACGCCGCAACCGAAGAAGAACTGTAAACAGGTCATTCTGGAGTTTAGGCCCTTGTAATACAACGTCATTAAGAGACATGCCATTGAACTTGGCGGAGGCATCGAACACTATGCGAGTTTTAGTTGTTGACTTGTCTGGTCGTAACACAGGGAAGTGAGGTAGGTACCAGAGTTGATCAGGCTCTCTCCCTTTACGAGGGACCTTGTGGATGTATCCCTCTTTCTCATACGTTTGCAATATTTTAGTGTAAACCTCAGCAAGCTCAGGTGATCTTTGTAACTTCTTCTCAGTGTTCTGCAAACGGTGCAGTGCCATACTGTAATTGTTGGGCAATGAACTTTTGTTGCGTTTCCAAGGCATTCCAATAGCGTAGCGTCCATTGTCATAGGTCAAAGAGTTAGCAACTGTGTCCTTTGCAAACTTCTCGTCTGGATTGACAATACAATTCTCTATACATATAGGCTCTTCTATGTCCCAGTACCGACGAACAAGGCTGTTTAGTCTGTCCGAATCATTCAGGAAGAAGGTAAAATTGGTCTGGGTTCTCTCTGAGTTCACTTCTGGATTGCCAATACAAGTCCACCCTAGTGGGGTCAGCCTAGCAATGGGCTCTCCTGGTAGCCCCTTCACATCCTTCAGTGAGTACAGCAAGTCAGCATGATCCACGCCAATAAGCAAATCTACCATGGTACGGGGTCCCACTTGAGGAAACTTGATATCTTTCAGATGTCCCCATTTAGTGCGGTACTTCTTCCAATCCACCACTTCCATATTTCCTGTAACTCTTTCAGCTGTATAGGCGGAGACTTCCTTGGACAATTCTCCACTTAAACTGGTGATCCTAAATTCCACAAGAGTAGTTTGAAACCTCTCTTGCTTGTCATTCAATACCTTAACAGTTAGTTCATGTGGGCTTCCTTCAAGTTCAAGTTCCGCTGCAACATCACTGTTCAAGTAACTTTTGCTGCTTGCATCATCCAAGAGAGCATTTACTTTAACTCTTCTTTTCCCATTGCTCAAATAAACAGGAATAGTTCTCAGTGCCATGAATCTGGTGGACAGAATAGGTTCTTCTCCAGTGGTGGTCGAATGGGTTCTCTCACTTATCTCCCCTTCTCTGGTACAGCTGTTTGTTGATGCACTTGATGACTCCACTCCAACTTCTGCTTGGGTTTCTACTCTTGCCACATGGTCCTCATGAAGCATTCGGTGATGGCGAGACTGACACCCATTTATCCCACAGACCTTGTTCCACAAACACATATCCCCACGATGTCCATCGCTTAGACATCTAAAACACAATTTATGCTCCTTTGCAATGTTCCACCGGTTGCTTACTGCTAGCCTCTTAAAACCTTCACAATTCCAGAGACTATGGGGTCCTTTGCAGACCTTGCACTTCCTCACAGGTTTCCTCTTGGAGCTTCGGTCTTCAGCTAAGAATGTTCTCTCCCTCTTGGGCCCATCTTTAATGGCACCTACTATTGTTTCGGAAGCTATTGTCATAAACTCTGACTCACGGTCAACGAATTCTCTCAATGCTGTAACACTTTCACTCTCACCACTATCGAAAATCCATTGCTTGTACTTTGCAAGAAGACTCTTGTTGAACTTGCGTTGGAGAGAGATATAGAGCGATCCACTCCCAAGTTCTGCTTCTTGATTGGCATCTGTTAAGTTTACGACTAATGCTTCCAAGAGCTCAGCAAACCTCTCCAGGTCCTTCTCATTCCCTTCTCTTATTTGTTTAAAGGCATCCAACTCTTCGAGACGAAGTGTGAGAGCTCGCCGCTTCCCACCATATTTGCGGTCCAGTCGTGACTTGGCTACTTCATAGGCTGTGGCTGAATGGCCAAGATGCTCGATTACTTTTAATGCTTCACCCTGGAGGCATTCACGCAATCTTAACAACTTGTATTCTGGTGTGGCTCTTGCTCGATCAACACATGAGTAAAATACTGCCTTCCAAGCCCCATACTGCTTTTTATTACCAGAAAACTTAGGAATGCTTACTCTCTTGAGGGCTGCAGAATCAACATTGATCTTGTCATGATAAGGGTATGATGGTTGGCTGGGTTCAGGGGTTGATTGACTTTGATTGCCACTTGACATACATGGTACCACACTGGGGGTTCCAGATGCCATTACATTAGAATTATATGAAGCTGGTGGTGGTAAAGCAGATGATCGAACTGGGATGGTCTGAGCTGAATTTGCAAGTGGATTTATGGGATGGTGCTGAGATTGAGGTGGATAAACCACTGTGGACATCTGAGGCACTGAGCCTTCAGGCACAAAGGGGGTAAAAGAATAAACAACTCCACTTACTGGTGAAGATAGTGCAGCCATACTGTTGACAGGTGTGGATGTTGACATGTGCAATTTTGATGTTGAGGAAATACAGGGCCCACCTGGAATGGGTGCCTCTGCAGTCATCTGAAACTCTGGGGCAGTACCTGTTTCCCTTGTGGATTGTCCTAGCACCTGCGTGTCACTGACTTGTCCTTTCAATCCTTCCATCAGATTACGAGCCCCATTTTTCTGACCTCGTTCCACCTGCAATTTTCCTCTGCGAATTCTCTCACTCAGCTTTTTCTGGCATTCCTCGTACGTTTTTTCCAGGTCTTGTGCCACTTGACTAAGCTCCAACTCACGCCTACTAATTTCCTCCTTGATCCGATCAGTCTGCTCCTTTATCATAAGCTCTTCAGCGGCTGCTGATTTGGAACTGTTTAAAACACCACATTGACTCGAACTGCTGTTCAGATATCCTCTAACTAACTCCTCAATTTCGTTAAAATTTTCTTCCACAGCCTCTACCTCCAAAGATACAGCTCTAAGTTTATCCAAGTCGCCAGCGATTTCGTAATGTGACTCAAGCCGCACACAGGCTTCGACGACCGTTTCGAAAGCGACCGAAACAAAATCCAAGGCTTCCATAACTTTAACTTTCGGAGATAAGCCTCCTTCCATCAACATCAACAGTCTCGTTCTGGTTCGCGTGTAAGCTCCTTTGGCCTTCGCCTTTTCGCACTTGAGTTTCTCCATCGATCGGGGCACACAACACAAACTGGTCGTAAATATCGAACGTCGATCTCAAATAATTCTTGAATTCCAGCGGTTCACCATTTGCAACCTCGCTCTGCTACCAGAAATGTTCTTCTGGGTGACTGCTGGGCTTTCGTTCATCAACGACTAAAGAACACACTGGAAATTTCAACTTTTATTTTGCCACCGAACGAAAACAAATGGCGGCTCTACCGACCTCGTGGCGACCAAAGACCCACGCGCATGCTCAGCTTTTTGTCATATAATATTATAACCGCAGGGGGGACTGGTAAGTCTTCAGAACAAAGGAGGATAGGGAAGGGAGTTGAAGAAGGGTAATAAAGTCCCAAACAGGGTCCCCTAGGGAACACTGGCGACTATCGATATCAATTAAGCCCTCTTAGAAGGAAGGTTTTAGCTATTATCTTTTGACTTGAATTGACTACGCACCAATCAAACGATCACTTGTCAACGAGAGATCAGTAGCTTTCCAATTAAAGAATGGTCACACTGCATGGTTTGATCCACAGCGGAAAAAGTTAGAACCACACTGTATAGTAAAACAAACAGTACCACAGTACAGTATTGTTCAGTAGCTTTAC
>OX453285.1:22082002-22089502 GCA_949710005.1 Ricordea florida
ATAAAGGCCGACCCTAATAACCGTAGAAGGCCCACGACTACATGGTACACATGGAATATTTTATTTCATGTGTCCTCCTTGATAATAATATTATTACACAACACACATGATACAATATATACTTATTGTATGTTCCCGCGGGAATCAGTTGGTGTTTTTTTCCCGCGAGTCCCGATGTTTCCCGACACAAAACCGAGGGAAACATCAAGATTGGAGGGAAAATAAAACTAACCGGTTTCTCAAAGGACCATACATTAAGTGCTTTGTTATATATTTAGACTTTCCCTTAAGCAATCATACAGCAAAAACAAAGACGGTACAACTGGCGCACAGGCAACAACTGCGCAATTGTATCCCGGTCGGGATACATTTGAATTTGATCAGGGGCACGTGAACAAGAATCAACCAATCACAGTGCTCGTTTTGTAGAGTGAAAGTCAAGGTATTTAACAACAGATATTAACTGTTAACACTTTGCGGGTTGAATGTAGCTCATGGTTTGCTTGCATCTTATGATGCCCTTTCTTGTGATTTATGAACAAACACAGTCAATCGGTTATGACAAGTAAGAAACTTTTGAATGTGAAAGGGAGGAGGGGGACAGGTCGGCAATAAACTAAGGTCCTGTCTAGGGAGGGCAGAGAAAAATGCTGAGTCAGTCAGTGCACCGGGCTCCTCTGATGTTAATGAATTATTTTTGGATTATTTTTGTCCTAATCTTTGTCTTTTTATTATGCGAGGCAGCGTGGCCGAGTGGTTAGGGCGCCGGACTTGTAATCTGGTCACGGTCCCGGGTTCGATTCCCGTCCTGACCACTACCTGGATATGTAATACGGTAATCCCGAGTTTCATATCTTTCACATCATCGGCCACGCTTGTAAATAGCCAACTGGTCTGCCTTCCGACACTTGGGAGTCTTAGCAAAAAAAAGTTTATGTTGTGTTTGATGTAAAATTGACTATGAAAAGCCAGTGGGGACGAGCCAATAAAGTATGCATGTATGCATGCAAGTATGTAAGTAAGTATGCATGTAAGTATGTATGTAAGTATGAATGTATCCCACCCTCCCTGAATTCTAAGCAAAGCCTTCACCCTCCCAACCCTAGTAGAACACAATGTACCCAGGCACAACACAAAACTCACAGCTTTCCAAGGTCCCAGTACTTCTTGCCAAAATACACAACAGCGCCGATGGCGAGCAAAAGTACAGGAATAATCAAGAGAATGGCAAGTTTGCTTTTTCCTGCCTGTCAGTCAGAAAAAAAAAATAAGAAGTAAAAATCAAAATCCAAAAATTCATTCTGAGGTTCATGTCGCTTCCTCCACACTGTCTCACAGTTTGAGTCATGCCCGGTGTAATTTAATTTATTCCTTTTCTTTGTTAGTTAGGGTTAGGTACATTGTAAAGAATGCTATGTGTCCTTTGCTCTACGTCAGTTGTGTAAATAAATTATATTACGCCGGAGATGAGCCCTCAGTTTCTACCCAAGTGTATAAATGGGTACTGCCAATATAATGAGGGCTTTAGCCCTGCAATGGACCAGCATCTCTTCTAGAGGGGAGTAACAACACTCCCAGGCAATTCATGTTATAGAAACTGTGGTCAATTTTATACATCTTAAAGAACAATTTAAAAGATTAGTATAGATATTTTTTTTTTTCAAAACTCTAAAACAACAGCTACAATAGTTTTGTTTATTAGATCCATTTTGAAATCACAGGTGATCCCTGCAATTTGATTGGCCCATAGCAGTGTGATTTATTCAAAAATTGTACCATTCTTTGCTCTAAATCGCATAAGTTTTCAAAAGTTACTCTTTTTCAAAACCGGGCTTCCTGAAGTGGATCAAAAATAAGTATTATTGACAAAAATCTGTGTGATTTCAAAATGAGTGTAATAAAGTGGTAATTGAACTTCGTGCTGTGCAATTTTGGTCTGAATCATACTTGTGATTTCAAATACCCAACCAGCCCGTAGCGCAAGTGTATGATTTCAGACCAAAATTGCACTTCACTCAGTTCAGTTTCCATTACAAACTAAATCTGTTAAATTCTTTTCATTGGCCCCATGTCATCCTCTTGTGTGTACCTTTATTTTCCAGGTTTGGTTAGGAAAAAAGTTGGATAACAAACAACAAGGAACCAAAACAGCAACACAATTTTCAATTGTCTTCCTAGAGCTGTCACTAACCTTTCCTTGTGCATGAGCGCTTTCATCATAAGGAACACCGTACTCGTACCATGATGCATTTCGGCACCTCTGGTGAGTGTCAAAATACTTAAGCACTACTTTCTCACCTCCACGACACTCGTCACCGGGGATACGTCGGTATCTGTGACAAAGCAAAATATTTGTCTTATTGGCACCGCATAGTATATACCTCTTACAAACCGAGGTCGAGGTCCGTACTGTAAGTTATGGACCCAGTTTGTTCCGCTCTAATTTATGGGCCAAGCGCGATCGGTCCGTAACTTACAGTACGGACCGAGAACACGAGGCTTGTAAGATATTTATTATATCTCTTTGTCGACCAAATAAACTTTTGAATTTAGCGGACCGTGCAGTGAAGTACGGCCCGCTAAATTGACCAATAACAGGGCGCGCACTAAGTGAGAGATATCATAAATCCTTTTAAACGGTTTTTGATTCACTGTCAAAAGTAATCATAAAATTTGTTTGGTTTTGGCAGTGTTTCAATAGGTTACTGGCTAAAAAATCTCACACTACATTATCAACCATTTAGAAGCAAAACTAAAGTCATTCCTGTTTTCCTATGCTCTGTGGTACTGAGAACATGCGTTTGCTTTGCAGTCTGGTTGGTTCGCTGGACTGTGGTTATCTGCTGTGATTAGCCAGAGGGAATGCTTTGTTTTTGGTTGTACAGTCATGAAGACGACATGCAAAAAAGGACGAGGCCAAAAAGATTTATTATATGGCTATTTTGTCTTGCTCTGTTTCGTGGGACAAATGGAAAAATCCGGAACTGGTCCATCTTGTCCACTTGGGTAACCAATCAAAACTCAAGAATTGGGGTCAATGTAAGTATCTGGGCAACTGCCCACCTACCCCTCCCCTAGCTCAGCATTAACGCTCACTTTTTAACTTGTTATAACTTGTAGGGTTAAGGGAGGGGTAGGTGCACAGTTGATCAGATACTTCCATTGATCCAAGAATTGCTGCATCTTGCTCACTGGGGGAACCCACAATAAATGTTATACACTTATTGTATGGTCCCTCGGGAAACAGTTCGTTTTATTTTTCCGAGAGTCCTGATGTTTCCCGAGACAAAGAAGAGGGAAACATCAACAATCGAGGGAAAACAAAACTAACTAGTTTCCCGAGGAACCATACGTTAAGTGCTTTGTTATATATTTAGACTTTCCCTTAAACAAAATATAGCAAAAACAAACAAACAAAGATGGCACAACTGGCGCGCGGGCAACAACTGCGCAATTGTATCCCGGTCAGGATACATTTAAATTTGATCGGGCGCACGTGACCAAGAATCAACCAATCACAGTGCTCGTTTTGTAGAGTGAAAGTCTAGGTATATGACAACATAATATCAAGCCATGTTGACCTTGCGCTCGGTCAACAATGCATGAGTACTGATACACATGTAGCCTACTTGGCCTGCGTTCAAAGACGAGGGTAGAAGGGGAGTTCACGAATGAAGTACAGGCGAGGGGCACTCTTCACGCTCAAATTCCACACACCCAAACTCCACACAACCAAACTCCACACACCCAAATTCCACACACCAAAAATCCCCCTCAAATCTTTCTTTGGACCATTGGCTACAAAAGCTAAAATATCTACCCCATTGTGTCCTGAAGTTTCACTGTGTCTCCATGCAGACAGAGATCTGGTGCTTTTTTCGTGGTGTCCCGCTCACATTTAGTTGAATCTGGAACCCGGTAGTATCCATAATCACTGAAAAACAAACATAGAAACAGTGCAGATCAGTTTTCACTCCCATGTATGGTTTTGTCGATTGTGCTTGCGTAATGTTTGACATAATTCAGCGACCCGAGCAAGTTGAGCTCCACAATAATTATTTTTATGGTACACCAAGTGACGTCAACAAATCAATAAGAAAGATATCACACAAGCGAGATACATCACTGGCAGGGTAGTATGGAATGATTTCCGCACACGTCCCCACTTCATTATGCATTCTGTATCTGTACTATTTCGTTCTTCGAACACAAGAAATATTTGCACGTGCATTACAGCAGACAAGACAGCTACTGCATGGGTTCTGCATACATAATGAAGTAGGGACCTGTGCGGAAATCATTCCGGGTAGTATTTTTATCGATTTGCTGCGACTAGGAATAACACTAAATTGCATACAATAAAAAAAATTGCATGGTCCCAGTAGTGAACAACATCCAGTTTCTCATTACAATATTCACTGTTCATTGACCATTTGTGTTTGGAGAATAACGAAAATAATCAACAAAAAAAAGTTGTATTGATATTCAAACAAATTCTCCTCATTAGTACCTTAACAAATATATGTTAAACAGTTAAAAGAAAATGAATGTTGATACTGGGGCTTAAAGGGTTAAAGACACAAAGTTTCTCTCCTTTTGTTGAAAAATATTTCAAAATACTTTTCAGCACTCAAAGACATTTCTCTAACCTCCTCACCACCACACAATATCATCTACCGGTATTTATTATTATCATCATTATCATCGTTGTCATCATCATTATTATTAGGAAAATAAGTTGCACAAGCAAAAAGCTGTAAATCTATGGAAAACAAGAGGTTTTTGCTCACCATTCCATATCAAGTTGTGTACAAGGACAATATTCAGTGGTCGTCTCGTGGACATAACCTACTCCATTGAAACACCTGGTAATAAGTAATGGTAATAGGACTGAGTGGAGTCCAATTTTGTCTGTAATCATACGAGTGATAGCAAAATCGGACGACCGCGCAGCGGGCGTCCGATTTGTTTAATCACGAGTATGATTGCAGACAGAATTGGACGACACGAAGTTCTGTAACCAATTAATCATAAATATATAAAAAAAAAATTGAGGAAAAATTCTGACGGATGAACAAAAACCTGTTAACGGGTTATCATCTCCATGACAAAATTCACTGGGAAAAGGCATTTTTTAAAGGTTTTGGAGATATAAATAAGGAGTATTCAGTCACAAGAAGGAACCAAATACGCACGCTGCACTCGCATTTTGTTATTGGAAACCTTGCAGCAAGGTAGGGTAGGTAAGGGGGGGTCCTGGGGTGCCCGTGACCCCTCCCTTGGTAGGCCTTCTTTTGAGCAAACAACCTACAATATTCAGGTGGGAGACCGTTGCCTTAACAAAACAGAAAGGTGTATATAATTTCTATTGATGAGTAGCACAGTGACCCCTCCTACTTACTGTAACATGGGACCAAAAACAATTTTGTTTGATTTTCATTAATTAAGCTATGTCACTTCTGTTCTACATAGATACAACTAATAATTTAACATTTTGAGCTTAACAACGGTTCTATGCTAGTTAGAGACAATTAAGTTTTTCCCATCATGCATTGCAGGCAAGGCAAGATTTTCCAATTTTGAGAAAATAACAGTCAGAAAAATTGAAAAAAAAAAAAAATACTGAAATCACCCCAAAGTTGGAAGTATTGTTTCGTTAAATTCCCGGAGAAGCAATTATCTCCTGATTTTTCTTTTTAAATATTATATACTGGTAGTTCACTTACAGATCGTCAGGTTTCATCCGCTGAATTTTCACCTTCTTTCCTAGAAGACACCCGTTGTTTTTGCCTTCACCGTGAGGAACCCAAGTTTCATAATCGGACACTGAACCTGGAGTAAACGAATCAGGAACATACTAAAATAATTATCATGGCTATTTTTGCTCCTTAATTCTGGCCCAAAATTTCAAAGTTAATTTATAATTTCACATGTGAAATTACAATGTTGTCATGGCAACTTCTCCTATGGTGCCAAAATGGCATCTAGGTTTGAAAATGTTCAGGAGTAATTTGTCACCCATGATAATAACAGGAAATCAAATTGTATACTTGTGAACTTAGGGAATGATTTCACACACGTTTTGTCAAGGCGACGAACATTATTAGATTTTGGACAAAACGAGTGAAATTATTCCCTAATTTCACTGGTCACCATTTGATTACCTATTAATATTTTGGGTGACAAATTACGTTCACAAGAAGCGATTTTGGCTGCGTCGGAACGGTTGCCATGGTAATTTTGTAATTTCACATGTGAAATTATAAGTTAATGCTGAAATTTCGTGCCAAAATTAAGGAGTAATTTGCCAACCATGATATTACACAAACTAATTACAATACCATGACAAGAAGTTACATTTTTGAAATTCAATTCACTATCAAAAGCAATGACATGATTATTAAAGTAATACGATCAGGATTCAAAGGGTTTTGGGTTGATCTCCTGCCTAATTCTCCAAACATGGTTAAATAAGATAAGATTTTCAAAAGTCTGGGGTTCTGGCTATAGTTCGATATAGTTTCTTAGGAAGAAATAGTTAAGACACCCAATATTATTTACACATATGCACGTAATTCTCCAAACAAACCTTAAGAATAAGACCCAATTAAGAGAACTGCTATTTAACTCTTTGAAGTGACATGTTTATACAAGACGACAATTTCAAATGAGGTTCTGCCTAGAGTTCTACAGACTGAGTAATATTATATACATTTTGTAAATACAATCATTACTTACACACTTTCTGAACCAACTTTTTGAAGTCCACGGTAATAACTTGCCACTCTCTGGATGGAAGTATGAAGCCCCATAAACTGAACCTCATTGTCTTGGCCCCAGGCTCTGTCACTAGTCCAGTCATGGTAAAATCATGTTTGGTAAACTGGTATTTGAACCAGCAGGCGCCTTCATTTAAAGAGTACCTACATGAAGTACACAACAGTACTAAAATTTTAACGAAACGAAATGAATGGGTGCCACTTTTCCTCACTTGCAGCTAGTAGCTGAATTGCAAAGGAACCGGAGGGTGAGATCGCACAACGTCATACAGAAGGCACCTCTGGCCTCAGTCCATAGATGATCTCACCCCACCCACCCTAACCAATGACGGCAAAAGTCAGCTAGACCGTGACACTGGAAACATGCCCTACTCTTTTCGAACAGTGCCATAGGTTCCTTTACATCCCACATTTATGAATCTATTATAAAGAGCTGTGAGACAGGGCCTGCGGTTTATCGTCCTTATCCGAAAGACTAGAAAGTCTAACCATTTGCAGATGTCATTACCACCGTCAATTGCGTTCATACTTAATACCAGTATGCCACAGAGTCTCCTGCGCCCACCACAATAATGCAGGAGGCTATATGGCATTCTGGCATGAAGTATAAACCCTCATTTGTTAGACACATGTTACTCACAAGAACCGAAATTTTAGGGGTTGAATTCAGGTTAGAGAACGACAATAATAAAGATGATAATACTAACATTACTATTATTAT